>OZ007573.1:47334291-47599291 GCA_963931925.1 Onchidella celtica | reverse complement strand
TAAATCTGTTTTCCCCAGCAGAAGTAAAAAAAAATTAAAAACTGTCCATTCGACTAAATCTTGGATGAATCATAATGTCATGGAGCTAAAGACAGTGTGAGCATGTAACACCTAAAACGTCGTGACTACAAGTCCAAATAGTATGAGACTTTGTGTACAGCCTCAATTTTTGACGATAAGTTACGTGGTCACATCCATTTTGGACACGAATCTGTGTTTACTATTTATTTACAAGATTTTTGTAGCTAAAAAAAAAAAGAAACGGATTTCCATCGAGTAAAATTGAAAAGTGTGATCGGAAAGTTGGTTGTGTCTACGAGAACACAGTTCTACGAACGGCAATTTAGCTGGTACAAACAATGCTAAGACTGAGACCACGGCATGTAGCACTGAAGCAAATGTTCATTCTCTGGAATTCGGTTATGTCATGACTCGATGGAGACATTAGCATCAGTCACAAAACTGAAAACCTAGATGCCATTTGGACAGCACGATGTCAATGGAACACGGCATTGATCATACCACAAAAGTTGCCATCTTAGAATTGCGTTGGATTGCCCAGATAAGAACTTTCACCTTTCGCTTTCTACCTAAGCATTGTTCATCCACTGAAGGATGTAGCCCTTCGATAATGATTTCTATTCTTTTATGTCTGAAGTTTTCCTCGTTCATTGTGTTCCTCCTCTCCCTTTGGTGTCGTTTTGCTATCTTCTTCCTGGTCGTCTTCTTGTTGTTCTTCCTGTCCTTGGTTGCTATTCAGTGCAGCGTTTTGTCCACCTGTTGTCATTCATCCTTCCCACGTGTCCAACCCAATTCCATTCTTGATGTAACATTTAATAAGATCTCACCTAACTTTTAATGCTACAAAACCCCTACTGCGAGCTTCCATTATTTCCAAGCCAGGTTACTGTAACTCACTACTCGCAGGCATTCCAACTGATGAGCTAAATGAATTCAGAATAATTCTCCTTGTTAGAAAAAAAAAAGCACGTAATACCTATGTTAAAAGAACTTCAAGGAATGTAAGTTGTCAGTTCTTTGCTATATATAATACACAATAGTTTCACTGAATTATTCATCCCTTACACGCTACCAAGATATGTGCGGTCCACACCTTCTAACCTACTTTGGAAACCGCGATGTTCGTTAAAAAATATTATGGGGACTGGTCATTTTCCTTTTCTGGTCCAAATTAAAAATGAAGAATCTTATCTTATCTTATTATATAAAAAAAAAATAGTGGCGGGAGTGATTCATTGTGGTGTAATTTTGCCCCCCCCCCCCTCTTCTTTTTGCTCAACGCTACAGCCTAAATGACAGTTTCAAAAATTTATAAAATTAATTTTCTTACATGTCAACTAACCCAGCCCAGTACCTTTTGCATCGACCGATTGTATTGATTCAAGTTTCAGGAATTTTTAAATACAAAGTCTTAAAAATGTAAAATACAATGATCTTTGTTTTGGCTCCCTGTAACAAGCCGACCGCACTGGAAATAATATTAATACGCGTTCAATTCCCTGCGCACAATTTCCCCATCAAAAATGAGTGCATAGTGCCCTGGTGCGCATGAAATCTGTAAGACCAAAGATACCATAAGCGATAAGATGAGATACTGTCTTCTTCGCACCACTGAAAAAAACCTGCACACAATTTGCGCGCTGATCGGGGGCGGGGGTCCATGGCGCATAGTATGAAAAGAATGCTTGATACATGTATAATGTTTTCCCACAGCGATTGAAGTTGTAATTCCACAATAAGTGACGTCAATCAAGGTCTATAGCGATAGCTGAACAGTTAACAAAATTCAATATTTTCCCTATTTGGCTTTGTCAGATATCGCACCTTTCATGACTTCTGCGCGTTTGCCGCTAGGTGGCGGTGCGAAATCTGTGCGCGCTAGAAGCACTAGCTGTCTCATCTTGTCAATTCTAGTATCTTTGGTAAGACTGTAGAATATGAGAAGCTTTCTAGACCAGAGAGAGAGAGAGAGAGCGGGAGAGAGAGATACAGAGAGAGACAGAGTGAGAGACAGAGAGAGAGACAGAGAGAGAGAGACACAGAGAGACACAGAGAGAGCGAGCGAGAGAGAAAGAGAGAGAGAGAGAGAGAGAGAGAGAGACAGACAGACAGAGAGAGAGAACGGTGGTTCCACAGGTTTATCCCGGATAATGCCGGGTTCCTTATTTAGTATTTGAAAAATCTGTAAGATCGGAACAGGGCTTGGAACAAATTGGAAAAAATGGGACAAAAGAGAACAAAATGCATGTTATAAAATTTTTGCAGATCGAAAGGTTGTGTTGTTGTTTTTCCATTTCATTTCTGACGTATTGTAACGTTTCTTAATAATTTCTTATGTGGGGCTTTGTAAGATACGACCTTTCTCCTTTCTTTTTTTACTATGTTTCAGCATCCAAGAAATGCTAAATTTGCCTTTGTGTCCGCAGATGTGGATTTGGAGCAGGGATGATATCCAAGGACCTATTGACTTCAATACTCGCTACCAGCTGAAGTCATGGAAATTATGCGCGGCTGATCCTAAGGCAGAGACGAAACGTCAACCTGAGGCAGAGACGAAAAGTCAACCTGAGGCAGAGAAGAAGGGTGAACCAGAGCCGGAGTCAGGAGTATGTGGTGGCGCCCCCAGCTAGACGTCTTCACTATGTGAAGAAATTTTCTTGACTTGAAAATAAATGTTGTGACATTCCTTCAGTTTTGTTTGTTTATCTGTTTGCTTTCCTTAAAGGGGAAAACGAATGGTGAATACTCAATAAACAATACTCCAGGCACTTAGGCTAAGGACACACCCCATGTATGTTGTGCACTTCTCAGTTTTTCGAGCATCTAAGTATTAACAATTAAGTACTAAAGATTGCGTGCATTTGTGTGTATGTGTGTGTGTGTTTAAAAATTAACGGTACTTAATTTGTTTTCAGGGTCTTCAGGAGCGTTGAGAATAAATTTTAGGTGACAAAGTAAGACTTTTTCATGTGATAAAAAGTCTTCCATCTTCAAAGACATGAAATCTTAAAATTGCCATCCCAAAAGTACGTAGCTCAATTTTGGCGACATAAATTTGACCCTCACCCCCATTGTACGCTGTTAATGAGCTTTGCTTCTAACCCACCCCCTCCCCCCACTGGTACAAGAGTACGGTCATTAAAATCTTGAATGTCAATGTAAAAGCCTAGATGTCTAACACTTTCGATGCAGGCCAGGATCATCGACAACGAGGATACCCCTGAGCCTTTCACCATACAGAACGCTGGAAAACAGTGATGCGTCCTCGCACCTACATTTTTCGGCATCTTCTTCTGGCTACTGCCGAACTTTGCATTTAAAAAAATGTGTGCTAGACGTGTACGTGCACACCAGAAGAGAAGGCAAATTGTTTAACCTAGCCGGTCCGAGAGCCAAGACCAAGGTTGAGACACTCTGAATTAGAGAAATGCTATTTGTGGATGATGCAGTCCTAACTTCGCACTCAGAGGAAGACCTTCAGCAACCGATCGACCGATTCGCCAATGCCAGCTGGGAATTTGGGCTGACCATCAGTACCCAATAATAATAATAAAAAAAAAAATCATGGGCCAAGATGTCCCTGCTATACCATCTATCACCATCGGAAACGAAACGCTCAAATTCACTGACCACTTCAGCGGTCTGGGCTCTACAATCACCAGTAATTTGGCGCTCGGCAAGGAAATAAACAATGGCATCGCAAAAAGCTATCACCGTGATGGTTAAACTGAGCGAGAGAGTGTGGAACAATAACCAGCTGACCACAAATTATACCAAACTCAAGGTCTATCAGGCAGGGATGCTCAGCACCCTGGTGTATGGTAGCGAATGTTGGACCACCTAGGCCAGGCAGGAGAACCAACTGGAAAGTTTCTACTGGTAAAAGAGAGTAGTCTTTCATTCATCCTCTCATTTTGCGCCCAGCATTCCCTTTCACTCACAGCCGCACTCGCACTAGCGCGCGCCAGATCCTATTGTTTTTTTTCGTCTCTCTAATTTTGTCACACCCGCTTTCAGTCATACTATTTGTGGCAAAGACACTGAAGTAGGTTGCCCATGGGAATATTCGCTTGGGCTTGGGGCCAATAATCCACATCTTTTTCTACATTGAGACTTAATCCGTTTTTCTCGTGGACTCTCCATTGTTTTTTTAAATTTCACACCGCTATCCCTATCAATTTCTCTCATAGATCTCATTCTCAGTTATTTTTGGTTTACAGGAGACAACAAAGTGATATACATGTAGATCCAGATTGCTACATTTATAAATCATCACATTTCTCCACCCCCCTCCTTTAATTTCTTATTTTTCTGCTATCTAAAGATCTACAGTTTCAGTTCAATTTTCACCGACTGCGATGGGGATCACAGTTACTGAGTTAGGTGGTATACTGCTAACAGTTACCAAATGCATGAATGAACGTGTTCAAGGTGTACCGGTCCATCTCGATATGCATTCAAAGGCTTAATTTACCTGTAATCACCGCCGACAGGTTTTACTGTCTATTTATTCCACAACTGGCGATTGAAAAACAATAATAAGGACTAGTGTATTCAATTTGCGATAACAACACTGGTAAATAAATTTATTACATACCGGTATTCTTGTCCGGTTGACCATCATACATCTTCTTTATATAATTATACATAATGTCACATGTATTATGACACACAAATCTGAAACAGAGCGAGATAGGAAGAAAGAGTGAGGACTGAGAGATTTTAAAATGTTTTTGGGGCGTGTGTGTGTGTGGGGGGGGGGGGAGGAGGGGGGTCTCTTTCTACTTAACAGCGTTTCTCCTTTAATGTATGGTATGAATTGCCTTTTTTTTTTTTTTTTTGTTTCCTTCTCCATTTCCCCTACTCTCTCTTTGATCAAAACCTGTCTTCATCCATCTACCCACCTGCCTTATTTCCATTCCTACTTTTTGTCCTTTTCTTCTGCCCCTCTCCACTTCTTTATTCTTTTTCTTTTTAATTGAGAATCACAATTATTCCGCTACTATAATAATAATAGCCTACTGCTAATAATAAATTTTATAATTATAATAATATGATAATATAGTAATACATGTAATAACAATTATAATAATTGTAATAATAATAATAAAAATGACAGTAATAATAGTAAATAAATAAATAAATAAATTACACTGAATTGTCTTTTTTCCTTTTTTTTTCCGTAGTTGTTTTTTTCCTTTCCCCTCGCCCTCGCCCTTTCTCTTTTTATATTTTTAATTAAATTCTTTCTTTTCCCATTCACCTGACCATCACACAGTCTTGAAACTCTCCTGACTTTGTTATGTTACAGTAGACCTGACCATACGATGACCTGCAGTAATGACTAAACTAAAACATAAATGAAAATTATAATTTCAAAACATATTGAATTCAAAGTAAGCAGTACCAGTCATTAGTTCGCAGGTCATGGTGCATAAAATGTTATAACGCACAAGGAATCTCGAAACTGTCTTTTAGCTCATTGGGCTTTATTCACCTTTTAAGCCACGAACAGCGTACTGAGGGAATGGGCAACAGAACTGCGAGGCCAACAGAACTGCTGCTCAGGAATAGAGACGAATCCAGGGCCGATGACCCTCATCTCATCCATTAGCCACCATCTCTGCCCTCACTGTCAGAGGTCTTTCCGTATGCAGGTTGGACTCATCGACCACCTGCACACTCACAGGCAACCACCATCCCCGCCCCTTAGATGACTAGATGGTTTTGGTTGAGTCCGACGGACGAGCTGAACAACCAGAACACCATGTTATCATAGGAGCCGCATCGTTTTGATTCATCTACACATTCTCACAAAATGGAAGTGGGCCACAGTTTCTCAGAATAACCCACTTTTCAACTTTTGGTTCGTCTGTGCTCTGTCCTTTCATCTCTAAAAAGATAAGAATTTCATATCTCAGAATATAGAATGTTTTCCAAACTTTATGACGTGACGACATCGTATTTGAACATGAAAAGGTACACAATCAAAGTTATTTCTCATGTAAGAGTAAATGTATCTTTCCACAGTAGTAACAGTGGCAGAATCGGGAAATGATATGGTCCTGTCATCCTTTCAAGTTTCAGAGAAGATATGAATGCATTTTTAACATTTGCAATGCCGGTACATATTGTGCTGAAACTGAAAATGAACTGCATGTCATACGCGCAGTTTGTGACCAGCAAAGGGAGCGCGGAGAGAAATTAGACAGACAGATTTAGGATAGAAAGAAAGAGCTGCAGCAGCAGCAGTAGTAGGCTAATAATAGAAGTAGTGGCTGTGGTAGTAGTAATGATAATAGTAGTAGTAGTAGTGGTAGTAGTAGTAGCAGTAATAGTAGTAGTGGTTGTAGTGGTAGTAGTAGTAGTAACATAAGAAGAAGAAGAAGATGATAATGGTGATGATGATAACAAAGGATAGACATGGTGATGAAGATGCCATTGGAAGTGATACTGACCGTGCTACTATTGCAAGTGGAAGACAGCCTTATAAAATGCGTGCTTACAATCAACTAATCTCTCTCGTAAAAGTTATTGAAAGAAATCAGTTTTTTACCTGAACACTTTTCTATACAGAAAATGCCGATCTCGAGAAAAAGTTATCAATAACAGGGCCTAATAATAATAATAATAAGCTTAGTAATAATAGTTTATGCGCTGGAGCAACCACCATTTCGTCAAAGACCAGTAAGCGCCACGGTTTCTCACTAGTGCTGGTTAACGGGCATCTGCTCATTCATTATACGTATTCACACATGATGCAAGCTGGCCATGCAAGACGGAAGGAAAGCTCTTCCGAAAAGCAACAACGGCATACGACAGTAATTTTCAATTTATGGTAACAAAAGACGGGCAAAACACATGTAGGCGTTTAGGGTGGAGCACGGTTTTTCTTATATTTTAGCCCGGGTCAAAAAGGCCCGCCAAGTATGAATCGGGTGAAAAAAAAAAGTTTTTTCCCTTGTGAGAAGTCCCGGTCAACTAGGCCCCAAACCTGCATGTCGGCGAAGTAAAATCTCGTGCGCGATTTTGAGCATATTTGTGTGTTAAAATGAAAATTAAGGGTACCATGACCTCGAAGCGGAGGTTCCTGGGGAATTCATAGAATTTCGTGAAAAAATTCCAAACAATAAGAAAAGTACAAAGAAAAAACGTTACTCGGGTCTAAATCAGAATAATCCTAGATCCTGGACATGATTATATGGACCTACAACTCAGAACTTGCCAGATGTTAAGGGGATTACTGTGTATTTATTTATTTATTTAAAAAATCAGGGAAGCTAGACATCTATTCTACAGTTTCTGAGTCATGATTTCGATCTTGTCACCTACCATCCATTTTGTGTGCTATCAGTTTGCTGTCCACTGAACCGCCCTGAAATACATTTACTGAAAGTGTGCTGATGTCCCTCATTAGCAAAGATTTCCGAACACAATCTTGTTGTGGAGAGAATCAACTTTTTTCAATCTCAAAATGCAGCGCGATTATCTTTCCACGTTTCAGCATCCACAGTACGCCAATGCAGCCTATTTCAGTATGGTACTTGAGTTTCATCGGCTTTCAAATACACTTAACAATAAGTTATGAAAAATGCGGGGGAAAAAACAACAACAACAACTGTTTTTCAGGCTTAGATCCTCCTTGGTCTTAAACTTCTACCACGAACTGAAAAGTAGGCTGCATCGGCGCACGTAAAAACTAGGTTATTGTCCTTTGCCGGTCACAAAATTTCATCAAAAACAGAATAATATACAAGTCGAATAAATAGTATGTAGCCTATTATGACATTTACAGCATCGATTACAATCATCACATAGAAAGATAATAATAACAGGCCTACAGCAAATTCATTTCCCAACAAGAGACATGCCATGCAGTGTACAACTGCAAAATAAATAAATAAATAAATAAGGATCACTGCTAGAAAACTCTGCGAACCTGCAATGTTGGATAAGTGCCGGTGATACTAATGCTGGCTTACACCATGGCAGACAAAAAGTTTGGATAATGAAATTAGGGGATAATAATATTATTTTATTTTATTTATTTTTTATAACCCATGATTCTTGACATCGTCTTAAATAATTGCTGATGACTATACTCATTACATGTTACTAACTCCATAAAGCAACTCCAGTCAGCAACCCTGTATCAGTCCGTCGTGGGATTCCCTGCGACACTACTCGATCCTTTACTAATACAAAACGGTTGTTTTGAAGTTAAATAGTTTTTGCACTGCGTACAGCTTTGGTACCGATATCAATTGTGAATCCCTTCCGACTTTATACCATGCCGCCCCCCCCCCTCATGTCACCCATCGACAGCGAAACCATAATCCATAACCACAGATATCTTACACTTAAAGTAAGATACCTCTGCCCATAAATTATAACCTAGCATGGTGTCAAAGGTTAAATATTGTGACTGTAACTATTTCAAAAATTGAATTTTAGAATGTTGGTACAACATGTAATTATCACTTCCAATAATTAAACTAAATGACAGTGAAATCAATGCCGGATCAGTGCGTTTCTGTGTCAATAACCGGCTTCTTATCCATGAATGAAACTAGCTATAATAACACTGAATCTGGAAGCTATTACTATTAGTCAAGCGAAAAGCATCATTACAGTATCTATGCAGCAAAAGTTTTAACGTTCAGACACTGGTTATAAATACCAGAGTTCATATCGAGACTGGTTAATCTTTTTGAAAAAAGTCTTTCTTACAATTAACTTGAACAAATATCTGGATTTCAGTTACAGTATAGTACATTTTGCAAGAGAATACGTCAAAATATCAAATACAAGTTTTGATAAAAAAACATGTTCATTCAGTCCGGGACCACTCGACCATTGTGTTTTCAGAAGCAAGCCTATCCCAGCGTTCCTTCCCTTTGTGCGCCATTTTACAGAAATCACCGACAACCGCAATATCGCCGCGATGGAGGACCAACAGAATCAGAAAAAGGTATAGATCTACATTTCGAAGGATCTGTCATTGTAAAATTGAAGTGAATATTATTTCACAGGGGAATTTTAGCTGTTTGACTTAAAAGAGGCATTCATTGTTTAAGCAAATCATTTTGATGTAGCCTACAACTGCTTCCTTTCTTCCGTGGGGGGAAGAAGACCATGTTGTGGTCGTCTGTGATGACAGCGCAAATCAGAAAAGAAGTGTTAAAATTATATAAAATGATACACACAAACTTTAGGTGAAAGATCTTGGTCTAGATCTAGACCTAGATTTCTAGATCTATATCTACCCATTATTAGACTAGATCGACCAATTGGCACGAAATCTGAAAAAATATAAGAATTAAGATTGTCAGTGTTTAAACATAGAATCTAGATCTAGATATCTAGATTAGATCTATATCTAGAAATCTAGATCTAGACTCTAGATCTAGATCTAGATCTAGATATCTAGTGATAAATCTGGATTCTAGATCTAGACTCTAGTCTAGATTTATATCTAGAGTCTAGATCTATATATCTATAGAACCTAGTCTAGATCTAGACTAGATTTACTTCATAATTTTGAAAGATCCAGGATCTGTTGGGATCAGCAAAGATCTAGACTAGATCTAGATCTATATATCTAGATCTAGATTCTAGATCTAGTCTAGAGCTGCATCATTTGCTGAAGGCTGCCCTTATCCGTCAACATTATCGGCAGATACTGCCCAGCTTTAGCTTATCCGTCAACATTATCGGCGGATAGTTGGATTTATCGGGCAACACTATTGGCAGATCTTGGGCCGCCAACATTATCGGCAGATAAAGTAAAGCTCGGGTTTAGGAAGGTCTTTCGCCCGTCTGCGCCAGTCAAGAAAACACAACTACCCCAGTCCCTTTTCGCCTGATTAGTCAATCTGACTACCGCCCATTGATACAAATTGACTAGATCCTCACGCCCCCAGGTCCATCTGACCATTCCAATGCAGGTTGTTTAAGCTTGTATCTTAATCATATTATGTTTGTTAACTTTTTGGTAAGTGGCGCGGACGGGGGGAAGACCTCCCCGGGTTTATCCGCAGGTATTGGTGTTGACTAATGACAAGAAAACAAACAAGCAAACTGGATTTATTCCTAATGATGTTGGATTTGAAAAAAATTACCAAACAGATTGATTACAGATAAAAAGACTTGTAAGAAAAGAGGAAAAAAAAAAAACTCTAGATCTAGAATCTAGATCTAGATCTATACCCTGCTGAGAATCGAACCACTGTCCCCCGATTGACAGGTATAGATTAAAAAAAAAACTGGATTTCTTCCGTTATTGTTCTTGGGTTAAAAAAAACAACCCCTCATTAGTGTGTTGCATAAAATGATTTTGTACTCATGTTAGAGTAGCTGATTGTCCAGTTATAAGCCTGTTTCTTGTTTAAATTGGAATTGTACTTACCTATAAGTGTGAAGGGCTGCACAAACCTGTGTTCGAACAGCACCATTACAATTTATGCTAAGTAAATGTCGTCTTTGCAATCACAGATTCAGAACTGTTGGGAAATGTAGGGCCCTATGTTGACTTTATTCATTGGTTTCAGGTTTCTGTGTTGTTACTTTTTTGTTTGTTTGTGTTTGGCGTTAACTCTCGGAAGGAAAGAAAAAAAAGTTTAAAATGGCAGCTTAGTATTTCTGTTTAAACAAAAGTCTTATCAGTGATTTGCCATTGAAAGTGTGAATGTCTGATGTCATGCAGATTATGGTGAATATCAAAAGCAGTTGTTTGATTTGTTTTGTTTTTTTTTTTTGCAGGAGGACCACAAAGAAAGCGAACACATAAATCTTAAAGTCACAGGTCAAGATGGAAGTGTGGTTCATTTTAAGATTAAGAAAAATACACCGCTTCGAAAATTGATGGGTGCTTATTGTAACAGAGCGGTAAGTTGACACAATTGAATAATGTCATTTTATGTTTATTTTGGAACTTAAACTGCCAAGTTGTTTGTTGGTATCATATATTTCTGGAAAACTATACACTATGCATATTTCTGCTTGATATTTTCCCCACAGGCAAATAAGATTCTCCTTTTAACTGTTAGAGGAGAGTAAGAATCTTTTGGACAACCCAGAGGAGGTTCCTGGCATTATCCGGGATAAACCCAACATTCTCTCTCTCTCTTTTTTTTTGGTCTAGAAAAGTTCCCATATTCTAGTTTTCCTTTAGATTTCGTGCACACCAGAGAACTATGCATTCATTTCTGATAGGGATATGGCGCACGCCGAATTAATGCATATTAAGTTAATACCTCATGTCCTGTGCCGTGGGCAGGGAGCCGAAACAAAGATTTTCTGTGTTTTACATTTTTACAACTTTATTTAAAAATACCTGAAACTTGAATCAACGCAATTGGTCTATACAAAAGCGATTGGGCTGGATTAATTTGGCAAAAAAAAAAAGGCCAAAATTGTACCACAGTGAATTACTTCCACCATTTTTTGTTTTATAAGACAGATTCCACTAAAAAAAAACACAAAACATGCATATTCGTGTCGCAGTTTTTAGTAGTATAAAGTGGATGGGAGGTTGATGTTAAGCTTATCTGTTAGTCAGTGTTACACTGTAGTAATCGGGCAGAAGAAACGCAAGCTGGTGAAGTAACAAGCAAAAAAGGGAAAATTGGACACGTTGAGGCTTTTTTCCTTTTAGTAATGAGCCAATTCTGGAAGAAAAGACTTTTGTCATGATAATGATGAGATGGACACGTAGTATAAGAATTGATGAAGGCAGAAAACCTAATTATAGGTTATTGCCTTGTCATTGGTGGAGCTGAGGACAGGAAAAGAGTGCATGTGAGCAATCACTGCAATGTAGTGATGTCAGTTGTAGTGGCTGTACTATCAGACCTGCCACCAGTTTATTTTAGAATGCAGCAGGTAGTACAGTGTAACATGTAAGTTATTGTAAGCATATTACAATGTTAGTTTTTGTTTGTGATTTTGTCCTCATTTTCTGAAAACCTGGAGATATTTTTGTATGTAGAGGAGATATTAACAAATGCACTCTTTGACACTTACTTAACTCCCTTTGCATGTGACATTTTTAAGCATTCCGTTTCCAAGAATACGCAGGGGTTTTGTAGAGACAGGGAAAAGAAAGTGACTAATCACAGAAAATCACACTTTTCACAACGAAAGAGTTGTCAGATCCCATTATGATTATATATTTATAGTTTTTTTTATGGGAAGAGAATAGAGAATAAGAATATGTTTTGAAACAGGGGAAACATTAAAATTTGGTCTGAATTATGTAAATTAGCTCATTTGCAATTCAAAATATAATTGTCAATAACAAAAAGTCAATAATTGAAGCAAAAAAAGCAACTTGGAGAAACTTCGCATGCAATAACTCACATTTTTATGCAGTCCTGGCCTTTTTACACTTCTGACTTGTGTTTTGTCACGCAAACTCCATGGAGGCCCCTTTCATCAGAGCTAACTGCAATAGTATCTAGATCTAGCCTCTGAGAAAATCACAAAACTCGTCTTGGAACAACTCTGTTCACTTTGTTCAGACCAGAAAGATCGTGGGAGTACCTTCCCTTGAAGTAAAAAGTAGTTTAAAAAGTTGGAGCTGGTACACAGATTCCCGAAACAAGACATCCAATATATCGGATGTCACATGCTGAGAGGGTTAAAATGTGTTGTAGCACTTATCAAGCAGTTTTACATCTCTGGTTTATTTTATATAAATTCCAAGTTCTTATCATAATCATGATAATGCTGTTTTTAAAGGACTGAGTCTAATTATAAAGCTGAATAGAGGAAACATACTGAGTTGTGTTCACTGCTCATCTACAGTTTACTGAGTAAAATTGCAATCCCCTTACAGGAGCTTAATAGGCCCATTGCAAATGATGTCACAGAGTGTTTTTGTTTTGTTCTTCCAACATCCAAGATGGCCCGTGGATCAGCTGATGAGTGTATCTTCGAGATATGTCTAAGTGGTTAAAATGCATGCTGGTTGCATTGCAATTGACTGTTATGACAGGGGTGGAAAGGATGGATCCGAGCTGGTCATATTCCCTACCATCCGTGTAAACAAGGGAAAGGACGTGAAAGAATTGACTGAACATTGCCCATGTGAATGTAGACATGTGCCATTGTTTACTGTAGTGAACTACTTTTAGCTCGCCTCAAGTGCTCCAGTGCAAATCAGCTAACGAATCAAAATCTATGCTACATTTGCCATTGTGATGGGTTGGTCCTTACATCAAAGATGGCCGATATGCGCAATGGGCCTATAGTACAGTTGCAAACATTTAAATTGTTTAATATAGAATGTCTCAGCTAGCTGTGCAAAAATTGGAGGTGGCACAAATTAGAACTAAGGTCGCGATAAATAATAGCTGTTAATTTTGTCAGGAGGTTTTAAAACTAATATTAGTAATAAAAAGCTTATATTGGACCAATGTTTTTTGGATTAGTAGAATTTTTCTATAACAGTAGGACAGTGTGAGCTGCCAGGAAGAGTCACTTGGGTTTTAAAAATGTCATTCGGTTTGTAATTTGGCATGATTTGGAGAGCCCAGGCTGTTGTCTTTTGTCTGTGTTTAATTGATGCCCAGTCACTGGTTAAAAGATCAGGTGTGGTAGAGAGGTAACTGTTTGATAACAATTGTATTGTGTGAAACATGTACTTCACAGGGAATCCAAACGGGAGTCGTACGATTCAGATTTGATGGAAATCCTATAAATGATGAAGACACACCAGCAATGGTAAGTGTTACTTGGAGGGCTAGAAAATGTAGACAGAAACTGAAAATTTGTTTTTCTAAAGGTGTTTAAGAGAAAAAAACAACAACAAAACTTGCAGTCCTGTTGGAAACTGAATTTCTCAGTGAAACAGTTCAGAAGATATGTCTTTTCTCATTCTGATGGTGTCCATGGGATGAATATTTTGTCTAAATATAATAATGAGGGTTAGGCTTGGGTGGCAATTTTAATCAAAGAGCCAGCATTTTGGTAGGTCTAGAGTGATTTTCCACCTCATGTTGAACACATGGTTATTTGCGACACTAATGTCAAGACATTGTTAACATTTGTCATCTATCAGCCAACTCCTTTGAGAAAGCAGGTTGGAAATTGATTTTCCATATAACTGGTTGCATGATTATTGTTGCAACTTTAAATTTTAAGTCAGCTATGGAGCAGCATCAGTTCATGTCATTTTCATGGTCTGAAATGATCTTATCCAGCTGCTGGGATGAGTGTTTTTTTCTGCTATTTAATTAAGATTACTCAGTTACCGGAATGATAAAGAGCTTCTTGTATTAAACACTTTAACTGCCAAGCCTCCCAGAGCTCTTAGGGTATCATGGTTGCTGATACTTCTAAGTTCCAGGAAATTGATACTACTGGTAAAAATTATACTTAAAAATACTTGCTTATCAATGACTGCTATTTTCTGAATTGCACTCGGTGTAGACCTAACCTCTGCCTCACCAGAGAAAATTTGACCACAAATTCTCCCAATCTGGCGCAAAACGTTCTTCAAAATGAGTTTCATTTCTGGGCCCCATCCATAATACCATCATGTGGAAAAAGAAATTGACAACTCTGTATTATAAACACAATTACAAAAGTGGAATCAGAAAGAAGTGAAAAATGGTAGAAATAGTGATGCAGAAAGTCTGAAGCCTGTTCCTAGCCACTTATCTTGGCTTTATTCAACATTCAACAGAAGTATGATTAGATGCATGATCTGTAACACAAACAGATAGCAGACAGTTAGACAAACAGATAAAGCAAACAGTACATGACGAGCGATGAAAACAATACAAAGCACATAAACATAGCAACATCACGACAAATAGCTTTAAAATTTCGTATTCGCCTTTTTGTGTGTGTTCTTCTGTATTTTCTCTTTTGGCAAAGTCTGCAATCTCAGTAAGGATCAGTTTTGCCTTTTGGTGACTTCAGCAACTAAAGTGTTTAAGAAAACCAAAAAAATACCCCACTAGATTCATGCATAGTACTCCAAACTCATTTTTCAAAATGGGGATTCCCAAAAGCAGGTTATTTCATTGAATAGAACTTGTAATTCTGATTATCTTGGTACCAAATTTATTATTGTATCTTTAAAATTAGATAAGTTATATGATGTTTAATTTTAAGTCATTACACTGCAGTTGGCGACCAGAGCTGTAATTCAAGAAACATCACAGGACACTCAAGCTTAAGAAAACAGCCTCTATTTTATATTTATAGCGAATAGCAAACTCTTTTTTTATGGGGAGAATTTAAACATGACAAATAGGCCTGTATGTACAGTTTTTATTAGCACGAGAGTAGCTTGGGGGCAAAAATTGCAAACTTTATAAATGGGACAAAAAGGGTGAAATTTTGGCCATTTTAAAAAAATCATAAAAGATCAATGGATTTGCCTCCATTGATGAAAGACCACTCAAATTAATTGGAATTAAAGCTCTGTTCTCACAACAGGATAATAAAGTGCCTTGAATTTTATCATGTAACCAAAAAAAATTTTTAAAACTTGACAACTTGTAGGTCCTCTAGATCAATTGCATCATTTACTAAAGTTTATAAAATCAAAGAAAATGGACACACAATATTCTAGTTGGAATCTTGTGTGAAAATAGGTTCTGTTATAACGTACAACCATTATTTGATTATCAATTAAGGGCAATAACAAAGATGCCAAATCTTTACAAGTGAGAGGAATCTTTCTACCTATATCAGTATTAACTATCTACAGTACTGTAACTTACTAATAAAGTGACAGAAAATATTAACAGAGTAAGTTTTAACAAACTCATTGCTTTTTTAAGATTGAGCATAAGATGAAAATTCGACCTCAGATTAGATCGTCTGCTTGATCCATTTGATGGACCATGGTGCAATTTTCATATTTTATGTAAAAATGGATGTTCTTTCAAAATCAAAATAAACACAGGATGCCAGAAATATCATGCCAAGTTTTTTTTTTTTTTTTTGTATGAAAAATGACAAAATTTCAGGTCTCGCAGTCAAAATGTGGCAGAAAAGAAAAAAAGTTTGTGGCAAAGCCCCAAGTTAGAAGCAATCAACAACAAACAAAAAAAAAAGAAAACACCAAAAAAAACACTCACTAAATTCAAAAGACTTAAAGATGGAAGAAATTAAGTGCTTTTGGACCTCAGGTCGGTCATGTTGAAAAAGGAAAAAGGTGCAAAGTAAACGGGAAAGAATTTATGAAAACAGGGTGCACACAGGTCTTTAAAAGTCCTTAAAGTCCTTAATTTTCATAAAAGAAAAAATGAGTTCTCAAAAAAATCCTTAAATTTTTAATTCTGAAAATGTCAAAGTCCTTAAAAAGTCTTTAAAATTTGTGTTTCAATTGAAACATTTGAGATTCAAATCTTCCAGTTGCACACTGGATAATTGGTACTTTGAAACAACTGAACTTTTTAGAGTGAATGTACTATGTTTGAACTCTGGATACAGAAACATCCCATTTCGACGAATGCTGCACACCACTTGTATAGTTGTAATATTTCTTGCACATGGGTACTTGATTTTTGAGTGCTACATACATGTAATATTTCTTGGTCACAGGCGCAGGGGTTCTTAATTTGTTTACTGTGAGTCCTTAGGAAGTCCTCAAAAAGTCCTTAAAATTAGTTTTCAAGGCTTCGTATGAACCCTGTGAAAATGAATAAAAGAATGGCTACTTGCCTGTTGTTGGCACTTGTAATGATACTGTTTCTTCCTAAAAATCTATGATCTGGTCTGGTAGAAATAAATGGATAAAGCACATAAGACAGAAGACTAGTTTTAGTTGTGAACAGATGTGTTCTTCTTCTTTGGGGCTGGGAGTTGGGCACATCTTATTTGTTTCATATCTTCATTGCCATTAGATTGTTTTTTGTGGAATGTATTGTGTGTCAAAATTAAATACAAGCAAGTTTTATTTATTTTGGTCTGATTTGGCATTACTTGCATTTTATTTTAGTTTTGTTTTGCTTTTTCAATGACTGGCAATTTTGTCGTTTTCTCAGTTGGAAATGGAAGATGGCGACTCGATTGATGTGTTTCAACAACAAACAGGAGGTTGCTCGTCACGGCTTTGGTGAAGAAATAACTACACATGAAACATCCACGGGTGCAAACATTATAAGAGGCCATGAACATTTTCTTTCTCATTGACCTGGGCACGATAATGATGGTTTTTGTAAGAGTGTATGCTGTACAGTGAATGGAGTTTTGAATGAGTTGTGTGCTTGAAAGACAAAAAATAAAACATCTTTGTATCGTTGTTGTACTTTTGATAAATGTTGAGCATTGGCCCAGCATGACTAGTGGAGGAGATTCAGTTTTTTCCTGTAATCACAGTTTACTTCTAGACAACATGTACAATTTGTTTTTGCATTCATTGAAGTGCCATTTGCTCCAAAAAATAATGGGGGGATGTTTCATCGGCAATCGAAATTTTTTCATTCTGTTCCAGCAAAGTGTAGTTTGGTTCCCTCTCCACGTCATGTTGAGTTGGAATGTCTCATTATTACAGTCATTTTTTTCTCATTCATTTTGTACAATTCATTGATGTGAATATTTTTTATGTTTGCCATTCTAAATCAAATGTTCAGAAATTACTATCTCAGAAAATAAGGAAATTTTCAGACCCGCCTCCCCTCTCCCCTCATTTATTTCAAAATCTGATCCTTTTCATAAGGAACATCATGAAATTTTTGAGTTTTCACCAGAATGTGCAAATGTCAGATTTTATTGTTCAAGACTTTTGTGGCCAATAGTCATAAACAATCACTTAATTAAAGCACCGTTCATTTTTATCGTTCTGTTTTAACTTAACATATAAAATCGTACATGTTAAATCTGAATCTGCCTTGAGTTTTCTATTTGTTGTTTGTTTGGATGGTTTACTGAATAACTATTAGATTGTCAGTTTTAATCCTAAATTTAACTACAAGAATTTTGAAAATATGCCACGATTTACAGGTGTATTTCGTGCATCTGTGCTTCTATAAAACGGCTGGGGCCGTGCACGTACACCTAAAAATAAAAAGTTTCTCATAGATATCACCCTTGAATTCTAATACAGGTATGTTACATAGCATCTGAACAAATAACACATGGATAGAAGCAAACGAACGCCCACCAACAGCGCCAATAATATTTAATATTGTATCAAATTTAATGTGACAAGCTTACATAAAAACATGTATGAACATTATTATGGTGAACATACCCAATTGAAAAAGAAATCATTTAAAACAACAGCCTATTTTATGTCAAAATGATTCCTTAGCATTATAGCAAGTTTCTTCCACTCAAGACTGAGATGGGAACGGTTAGCCCCTCAACCACACTGCTATCAATGATCTGATAAGACATTTCCAGGTACATGTAGCAGAATATTCTTTGGTCGGCTGTCCTGGAAAACATTATTTGTAGGTTGGTGTATAGTACATTAAAAATAACAGTTTTACTTAAAAGTTAATCTTGACAAAACAACCCTATGGGGGTGGTTAATTGCTGCATCATAAAAGAGCAGAATTTCCTACTTGAATCTTCATACACTGATACAGGTAGCAATTACTATGATGAAGCTTACACACTTGAATAAATTGCACAAGTAGACACAATATAATATTAATAATAATATTTATACTGTATGTGATTGACAGGTGAGGTGTATGTATATTGCTTTATTTAGTGCCCACTTCTGATTTATGATTCGATTAAAAAAAAAACACCAAAAACTTGCAAAGCTGTGATAAGAGAAACAAACTCAACTCAGCAGGCCAAATGACAGCCTGTGTCCCTGTCTTTGGACGTGAATACATGCATGTATGCTCATTTGATCTAATTTAATTTAATTGTCTTTATGCTGAAGGGTGGCTCTTGCTTTTGGCAGTCTCATGCAAGAGTAATATCGGCTTAGTGATGTATTCAGGCATCACCTACATTTCAGTGGTGTGAAATATTTCTATTATTTTAAACTTGTTGTTGATTGCTTTCCACCTTAAAATGACACAGGAAAGGAGAGTTATTGAAATTGCAAAGTTCTAAAAACACTCTTTTGAGTACATGTACATGTGTCAGGGGTGTAAATCTTTCAGATTTTCTCTGATTTTGACCCCATCGGGGCCTACGCGACCCCTGGAGTTTCATTTTCAGAGTTTTTCAAATGTCATTTACACCCCTGTATTATACAGTGGGGTTGGTCCAAGTTAACTCTCAACTGACGACTTAGTTTAATGAACACAATGATTTCAGTTTTGTTTCCTCTTTCTCGACACTCAGTCCACAGTGATAAATACTGGATAAATCTAAACTAATCAGTTTTCACTTAAAATGAACTCCAGAACCACATACGCCTTAAGTTTGCAATGCCTGGTTTGTGTCAATTTCATGGAAATAAACATACGGAGACAAGCACACCAAATTAAAATAAAAACACGCACCATACACAAAACTTAGCTGCTCTTAAATGCCACATTGCCAATGGATGGAAGAATTCGAAGTGCCAAGATATAAATAAGGGAGATAAATCAGTGTGAATGAAATTGAAATAAGTCGCCTCCATCACAATGACCAACATGCTTCCCCTGAATTTGGTTAAAGTGAAAAGATTTACTGATTTCTCTGGTCTGCCTTGTAGTTCATTTAAGAGGATCTCATTGTGCAATTTAAACAAAGCCTAAAGTCGAGTAAAGATGATTATTAGGAAAAAAATCTTATGGGTAATGAATGTCCAACAACGAAACAAAATTTTAAATTGCAGTACACTGCAACTGGCAAATGGATACTTAAGTAAAAGTCATGGCCCACCAGTTATTCCTCCTTCCCAAGATTATACCAAGGCCGTGTACATGTCGTGATTTTCTGTTTACTGCTAATTCATGCACTTAAGTGAATAAAACATTAAATCAAAACTAATGTTCTGATATTATAACAACCGTAAAGCGAAACTGGGATTATGATCTTTATCTTTGTGAAGGAGGAATAAGGGGAATAACTGAGTATTTGCAGCCTCGGTGTCTTTTCTTTAAGGCTAACTTAAGAATTTAGTCCTAAATCAGTGGTTCCTCATGCTTAAGCTTAAATTTAAATTTAAATTTATGCACATGTGCAGTTTGTAATGCTGTGAGTGTGATTACTACTTAGTAGCACAGGCCACCTGATTGAAGAGTTAAAAAAAATTGATTGTCTTGTTGAATTTTGAAATCTTATGAGCTTATACTATAGTTCGCCTCATCAGTGACACTGCCCTACTGACTGCCCTAGGTTAGGTACATGACATATATATATATTTTTAATAATCATTATACAATAATACTTTTTTGGCCTTTGCTGTTCAGCTCAAAGACTGCAATGAACGAACGCACATAAAAATGTAGCACCTTACTGTACGGTGTCACATCAGGCTTTATTAATCACACAAACTACTTGTAGCCCAGATTACACACAAGCATCTGTGAAACCAGGCATAATTTGTACAAATTGTCTGACGGCTTGTTAAAACTAGCCTTTGTTAGGGTATTTTATAGCTGAGTGGTGTACACAACTGAATACTTTCTCTATTTGGCTTTGTAATTGGACTCCTGTCTCCTAATAACAGCTTCAAAGGTTAGTTTGAACAAGGTTCCAACAGCCAACCAACGATAATACATGTATGGCTTTGTAACATCACAATGCATACCATAGAATGAGAGACCAGAGGGGCCATTTGTGCTACAGTTTGAAGACCCATAAAATTGTACAGAGTAGGAATTAGATCTACTTGCCTATTCCCACAGAACATAATGACACCTCTGGTTCTAAACAGTTTTGCTGACATGAAAAGAAATACAAACTGACATTCAAACTTCTACATTTATAACATGTACATGTATTTTTATTACCTCTATTAACCATTCATAATTATATCCTTCACCACAGACATTTTACAGATTATTCTTATCAGTTTAATATAATATCAGTCACATCATAAGACATGTAGGTTACACTATTACTATCTGAAGATCAAATTACATGTAGTCATCTGAAAGATTGCCTTTCTGCAATATTAACTTACACAATTATTGTTAAATATTTAATTTTGTGCCTAAAGCTGGGTTTTCATGTGTACAAAAATGGAAACGTCAAAATTCCATCAAGTAGTGAAAAAAGTTTCCATGTGTATGTGTAAACAGCTTTTCAGGATACATGAAAACATTGGACATGTATTTCTCTACTTTTAGGATGTTTTATGTTTCCGTACATAATGTCAACCCAGCTTATTTGTGGTTACAAAACTTCTTAAAAGGTGTCCAATCAATCTGCCACCCATCTCACTGGTGTATCGAATTTTTGGTAGTTTTGACTTATCCCTACTTTTAATTGCTCAGGGTGAGATCTATAATTTTTCTCATTAAGTCACAAAGTGACATACTGTACATGTATTTATATATATATTACATGGTTTTGAAATTGTAAGTTGAAACACTTTTCCACATGCTTGACTGTAAAGTGAGAAATCTCACGCTCCCCAAAACTTTTTATATGCTCTCCAATAAAAGGGAAAATCTGCTGGAATGCCAATGTCTGAAATGGGTGGTGAATTGTACAGTGAGAAATCTTAAAAATCTCTCAGGTTTCCAATCATTTGAAATTACATGTACTGACACTCAGCTGGTGAGGTCCAAATTCTAAACTGGCACAGGAGACAATGAAGCTAATCGAAACCCATTTTTGTCTTGTCCTTCTCTCTGCAACACCTTGGAAATTTTCCTGTTAGTACAATGTACATGTATTTTGTTTCCCCATCCACAAGAAATCTACAAAAAAAAAAAGTTTGGACGCATGCTGAATGGCCACATGTACAGGTATTCTCAATCAGAATCAGAATGTGTGTGACTTTCAAAGCAGTATTGCGAAACCTGTTAATGTTATACATGTACATATAGTTCATGCTGGAAAAACTAAAGGTATAGGCACTCATAACACCGGGAGTCACTGATACTAGTGATAGCACGTTATGTTGACATAGAATTCTACAACAGCGGAACACAGGCATCTTCATACTGTACCTTAGCATTTAAAATAATATGGTACATGTACTCGGGTTTCACTTTCAGCCAGTATTTCAGTCAAAATTTAACAATCTCACAAGGGCAAATGACAAATTCTGACAATCATCTTCACACGAAAAGAAAATATTCATTGCAAGCGAATTAACGTAGTGTGAACTTCATGGAATCAACCATGATGTCTTTTAGAATCATGATGACAAATCTGACAGAAACTTTGCAACCAGTGGTGTCCAGTGTAAGAAAACTTCCAAGTGTCTACACTACATGGTACTGCTGGTACAAATTACTAAAAAAAAAAATTTAAACTTCTCTTTTGCCTCTAGCTCAGATCATTTTAATAAAAATTTTATGTATTGTAAGATTTAAGTAAATGTAAGTTTCCATTATACTTTATAGGGATAGCTTTTTGAAATGCGTACAAGTATTAATTTATAAGTTTGCTTTTTGGAACATGTACATGTATGATTTGTGACGCTGCTTCATGCAAATACAACGACATCTCTGTTGAAGCATTTCTCTTAAATGTATTACTTTTACAAGAAAAATAAAGATGGTTCTTCATTCTGAAATTTCAGTCTCCCAGTTATCCAGATTATCAAAGTTGGCAATCATCTATGCACACAGAATACCCACACACAAAGAACCTTTGAAGAAAATGCCATTTATTCATTATCCCTTCAATACAAACAAGCACAATAAAGACAAATTCCACACATGTATACATCATAAAATATATATACATAATCAGTATTTCCTATTTTCTGCATTATAAATCTTACAACTCTCCCTCCACCAGAGTCCTGAATCTTCACTCCAGAAATCTCCCTTTTGCTCCACATTATTAATACAAGAAATATTCACAGGGATTTTATGCATGAATTTTTTTACACCAAAGCCTAGACGACAATAATCATCTCCTTATTGAAGGGTCTTTTGAATGGAGACATAAATGGCATTTTCAAGCCCTCCTTTGTGTCAGATTATGTGATTATGTTAAAAAAAAAAAAATCATAACATGCAATATGTGAAAAACATTTCAATACATCTTCAATGATTACTGAACTACTGGAAGAATTTGGGACGGCAACAGATAATATTTCAGTTACATGTACTTTTCATTCAAATTTCATTTTAATACACCTGATGGAGAAAAGAATTAAATAGCTGCGGAGTGAATGCTTTGTTGTCATCTGCAGGAGGTTCTCTAGGCGTTTTGGGCATTTCACATCACAACATGCATGGATGCCTCAAGCTGTTACAATATCTGAACATGATGACCAATGCTATGTCAGGTTTTAAAAAAAAACAACAACAAAAAAACCTGAAACATGAACAATTTTCCTAACATCTGAATGAAATAAAATTTATTCTGTGATTATTTGCAAATTTAAGCGTACTAAAAACAGCAATAGATGGGCTCCACTCCCACCTCATGGCCAAAGTATAAAGTATTATAAGGCAAATTGCTTAGCTCTGATAGTCACTGACTATATGGCACTGTCAACATTCAAATTTGCTGTCAAAATAAGAGAAAATAAAACGAAAAATGAGGCTGCGTGCTCCTGTAATGGCAAAAGCAAAAATGAAATACAAGAACTGCTCACTATTGTATAAGATGAAGGTGACAAATGATAATGAGATTAAATAGAAAGAAATCACCTTTTTCTTGATATGCCCTCTGTAAAAAAAAAAAAGTGTTTTTTGAACTGCTTAAACTTTACCCGTCACTGTATTCTTCTTATATATTGAGTCAAGAGAAATTTTGGACTTCTATTCCTTTTCCAGAAACAAAGAGAAAACAAGGAAGACCACCCATTACATATCATGATAACATCAAGAAAGTCAGCCAGCTGGAAATAAGTGAACTAACTAGGAAAGCTAAGGACAGGATTGGGTGGAGGAGATTTTGTCGTGACATCCACTGTAGCAGCTAACATCGATGACGATGAAGCCGACAGGTGACATGTGAGGTGATTCCTTTTCACGGGTATGACCATGAAGTATACTAAGAAAAACAACACCTAGTAAGCAGAGGGCCCGGTTTGCTAGCTGGAATGGTATTTATGGCCTTTGTGGTTAACTTAATGACAGTTCCTGTTAAAATCACTGCTATGGTAACCTACTTTTACTGCAGACTGTGTGGTTTCAACTTAATCATTTTTTGTTCTCATTAATACCAGCGCTTGCAGTATAAGTTCACCTATTTGATAATTCATTCATTTCCCATCACATAGAAAGTTGCAAAGATCTAAAACGACAAAAGGAAGAGAACTATGATAATGATAATTTTACAACAATCACCATCAGCTGTAATAGCCACTGATAAGGAGTTCCGCCACTTTGTTTGACAAATTCAGTGCCAAATGTGACTCAGATAATAAAATTTTATTTAAAGACTGGAATCTTGTTTATTATGTTGCAAAACCATTCTCCAAATTTAATATGTGTTAATTACCAAAGGCGCAGGGATTTTAAAAAAAAATACCACTGAAAGGCTGGTCCACAGAGGATGATGTGAATAAAAATGGCCAGTAGTCATTCAGTCAGCATGGATAACTGAAGATCAGAGGTGTTTCTTGTGTGTATTACATACGCTTCTGTGAACTGATATTAAGTGAATGGCATGGACATACTACTGAGCGTTTTAGTCAGAAATTTGTCTGCAAGTTTATAACTGTATAAAAATGGTAGTGAAACAAATCATTTCAATCAGATATGTGGCACAGTTGAAGAACAGTAGAACTAATGACTGTTAAAAGCTGTAAACACAAACAATTCTCTTGGCACTGGGAAAATTTCAATGCCTTTCTAAGAGAACTGTGGTAACTTGGCGGTTCAAATCTGACGCTGAAAACCATCAATAAAAAACCCAACACTGAAACACCATACAAAAAAATACAAAATAGTTGATCATGTCAAAATTCATGGTTATTATGGCACGGACATGAATCAAAAATATATATAATGGGCATGAATGTCTTGCCATTCTTCCATAGCGGATCAAATCACAGTAGTTCCTGTCCAAGCCAACAATACAGGTTGTCTCCTTTCCTGCTCATCTTCCAAAATATAGTTGCAGTGAATCATAATTCACAATGTGAGTTCAACCCTCCAAGTGTCAATGTAACACATTAGTGACGTCAAGATTTTCTCTGTTTTAACCATAGGTAACGAAAATGTTAAAAGGTTAGATAGACTGAAAGCCACATTGTCTTTTTTGATAGTACATCAAACTGGCAACTGTATGCCAAGCCTATTGTGAACATTGCATGCCATCTATATGACCACTGAATTTGTTGATGTATTTTTTTTCTACCTGAAACCAAAAGATTTTTTTTTTGTTTTCAGCCTAATTTGTGCCATGGGTTGGGTTCATCTTACAGAAAATTTATCACTAACAGCATGGGAGTGTATTCAATCTGCTTTCTGATATAAATTAGGTTTATAAAGCCCATAGTATTCTTTGGCAACATCAGAAGTTGGCAAACCTGGAAAAATAATCATTCAATTTCACCTGATATAATCACTCATTATTTCAAACAAGTAGGCTACGGGCTGATGACACTTGCAGGGTCAAAGATATTTTATTTTAAACACAGATGCATTCTATAAATATTCTAGAAATAACAGTGCAATTACAATATAATATATGCAAAAACAATGATCACCTGGAAAAAGGAAGCTAAACATGAGTGACGTTGTCCTGTTATGAGGCACTTTCAAACACAGTATTCTGAGTAAGAAACATCATGATGTATTATGACAATCTGCTCAAAAATAAAAATCCAGGTAAAAATTTCTATGTGCATACTTTACATGGAGAAGAAACTAAGGGATAAATCTCTGCTACAAGGTGACACTGTCCGCCGAATTCCTCACAGTCGCAGCACAAGATTTCACTTGTTGCACAAGATCACACAGTCGCAGAATAGGCCCATCCACCGCATCTACAAGTTTTGTCAGCTGATCTGTGCTCATGTGAACCAGAGTGGCTCCATCAATATTCTGTTGGGAAAAATTATTATCACATATTAGTTAAATGTGACTCATCCCTTTAAATACAGGTCAGTGTATAATCATGAATTGCTACTTGTAATGCATGTAAAATTAGAGACAAACGAAGGCCATTTTTAGGAAATAAATATGTTTCACAATCTTAGATTGGCACTGATATGTGACAAGATCACAATATTCATATCTAAAAGTAACAAGAAATATGAAAATCAGAACTCTCCGGCCCTGGTAAGTAAAGTCTTAGAGAACAGCTGCAAAGTATATTGAGGGCTACATGATAAACTATTGTAATTTTGGTTTTAACAATTTTTTCAGGAGAAGCCAAATGGGGACACGGTGGTCTAAAGGCAGGGTGCTCGCCTCTCATGCCAAAAGTACCGGGTTCAAATTCCGATCGGTGCAGGCATGTTGGAATTTTGGGATTTTTCTCATATTTTCCTGTCCCTGATCCTATGGGAGGTAGGACTGAGCACCTAGACTTCTTGGAAAAGGAAGAAAAATTCGGAGGGCCCGTGTGCATGTTAAAGATTATTTTAGATACCTTGGCAGCTGGAAACTGAAGAGCAGGCCAAACAGGCCGTTGCCTGGGCAAAATTACATAAAAATTCATCCCTACCACTCCCTCCTCCTCCTCCCCCACCCCAAAACAACTCGCCGACTGATGCTGTGGCAACGGCGTATCTGACGTCGGAACGAGAAATGCCATTTGTATCAGAGGTGTGCTACATTTGCTGCTGTTGTAAACAAAGTTTCTTCACAAATGAGAAGAGTGTATGAAATGGGGATATTAAATTATGTTATTGTGCTCAAGGTCCTGTTCAATCTGAGGCCATTATACTTAGGACTATTGTATTTTAAGAAAAGACAGTTATTAACCCTTAGTTTTCATAATTAAATCCCCAACTTATAACACAGTCTAAGGGCTGTCAAGAGCTAAAAGCATGCCAAATGCCTGAAGTTTTAAAAAAAGTCAAGGTGCGATAGTTTATCATGTGGCTTTCGATATAAAATACTGTAGGTTTTGAATGATCGATCATAAATAACTCTGGAACAAACCTAACAAACTCCCTTTACTGGATGCATCTATCTTTCCCTATACATCCCTAGAGGAAACTTCTAATGCAATGGCAGAGGATGTTTATCATATATTCAGAATAAGAAGAACTTCATCTATTTACTATTGACCTGTAATGTCAGTTGCAACTAATAATAAAATTCAGAGCGACAACTGTTTCAAATCCTGACCTTTTTGATGAATAAAGTTGCATAAGCAGCACAGCCATTCACTTTCAGCACATCAACAACATCCGAAAGCCCCCAATTGCTCAATGGTAATGCCCTCAGACGTGAGGACAAGGTCAAAACTATAACCCCTCCTCCTGTCTCCTCAGTCATATCACTGTCATCTAGCACCACCGGAGAGGAAGAAACGATGCGGTTAGATCTAGATTCCATAGAGTCTTTCTCTGAAGCTGAACTTATCCCTGGTTTTGCAGCTTTCTCTGAGAGACTAGTGCTGCTGTTGAGACCAGCGGCTGATAGAGATGATTTGAGTGGTGTCTTGAGACGTTCCGCCAGTTCTTGGGAGAATCCTTGTGGAATCTTTCTATGGGGACTGAGAATGGGAGGATTAGTGTCTTGGCCAGGTGTTGGACTGGTCATTTCCTCCATTTTGACTGTGAATGATATAGGATACATCAATTGTGTTACACAACACAGTTCACCATTTAAATGCAGAGATGCCACCCTACAAAAACAAAAATCTGAATCAGGCCCCCAAAAAATCTGAATCGGTGCAAACGATGACAAAAATGAAATGGTACCCTACCACACCAGTCCTAAAATTATATTTTTATGTTTTTTTTTTTTTTCTTGGTCACAAAGGATTAAGTTGAAAATTATCTTGACAACTTACACTACTTATAGTTCATTTCAACCATATCTTATTATCTACCCTTTGTTTTCATCTTGGTCAAAACTGAAAAATAACCCTCTCCAGAAAAGCACTGTGGCAAACTTGTCTTTGCTCTGGAGCTGTGTTTTTCCTACGATTATGTCAGACAAGAACTGCCTTGACATGTTGAGATTTGAGTGCCAAAATGCACAAATGCCATGCATAATTTTTGTCTATTCTGTGCTGAGGAGTGTTTTACCACTTCCAATTTCATGTTTTAATTTGGTAGTTTGTGTCCACCCAACGTCAACTTTCTCCATGTTCATGGCTTGGATTTAAGAAATCTATGTCAAGACAAGTTTAAAATTGATTCCTCCTTCCATCGCAATCGCCGCCAAATAAATTACTTAGTCTTAATACGTCTATCCATAGATCTTGCTAGTTCTAGGTCTCATTCCTGCATCTATCATTGTCGCTGCCAAGTAAATCACTTAGATCTAGAATGAGGCGATGTCTAGCTAAGCTTAAGTTTGAAGGAAGAGAATACATCTAGCTAGGTTTAGAACTGATTCCTCCTTCCATTACAGTTGGAACCAAATATAACACTTAGACTTAAGTGAGGGCGAATAGATAGATCTATGCAATTATTTCGGAATCGCCGCCACGCGGAACGGTGAAAAGAATGTAAACAACGCGCGTAGCAAGTGATCAAATTCCCGATCGGTGCAAAACAAGTGTTAAGAAAGTAGAACTAATTTCCTGTTTATTCATAAAATGATCACAATATTCCCATTCGGCGCATTGTGTAAAAGTTATAATTAAAAACTAGAACCCGGAAGAGCGAAAACGGAAAAAAAACAGCCAATTGCTGGAAGTAACAAAAAATCGGAATGCCGGCCCTGATAATCAGAAAATCGGAATCACGCCCGTTTTTCAGGTAAAATGGGCACGATTCCAATCAAATCAGAATGGGTGGCATCTCTGTAAATGATTTACCTCTGAAATATAATTACAAAATAGGGAAAATAATTTGTTACCGTCTAACACTATTTCTAATGTTATCTAAAAAGGCATTCTTCATTCTGTTTCTTGAACATTTCAGTTTCAACACATCCATGACAATATTTCTAAGATAGAAAGTGTTTTTTGTTTATTTGTTCCAAAACTGAAATTAAATGCTGTGGGCAGAAAACATTCCTTTATTTTGATAAAACATATCATACACGATATTCTCAAAACTATTATGCTGCAAATAAGCCATCAGGTCAGTCACTTTCCACAATTCTTGCAGATATAAGTTATTATAAGCAAGTCATTTGTCAAAATTATGATACTTTTACTGTGCTTCTTTTCACCTGCTGTATTTGACAAAAAATGCTATGGCAAAGGGTGCACTAGCTGAATCTGATCAATCGATAGTTGGATGGTGATGGCAAAACACTTAATTTTCATTTATATCAACTCCTCAGGTGGTGCCTGGAGTACCACTGAAACTCAGTGTTGTGACATTACATTCCAACTAGTCAGCCAATCAAAATCAGTTGATGTGTGCCAAGGCTTAAACACATCATATACGTAAATGCTAAAAGGTAAAACAAACCTGCTTTGCCTTCCATATCAGGCTCTAACAAAGGCGGTAATGTAGCTGCTACAGCCTCTGGGGACAACATTTTGTGTGGAGGATAAGCAGGGTCTGCCTGGGTAGTTGTAAGGGCCTTCATTACTGGCATGGTTGTATAGCGAGCCCCCACTCCTCCTATGGCACTGAATGAAGATGAAGACTTGGTTGGATCTTTAGATTTCTTGTCAGAACCTGAACTTCTCTCTGTGAATTTATTAGCAAAATTGATATATGCCTCTGGCACAGGCAGTTTACATTAGTAATAATAATTATAATGATGCTATACAGTTAGGTGCTACATTTTCATTGGTATTGACTGACTGCTCTATAACAACCCAAAAATTGTATTTCATGCTAACATCTTTTTTTTTACTCTAGCTTTGGCTACTATAAATCCTAAATCAATTGCTTGCTATCAAGACAAGTGATCTAAATAGAAATGCACTATGCATATTTCAAAAATCTGACAACCCAGTTGTTTTTTCTTTTCCTGTAGTACATTAGAGTGTCCTCTCATCTTACAAAAAAAATAAAATAAATAAAAACAACAAAAAAACAAAAAACACGTAAATTTTCAGATGCAGGTTGCATTCTCTACCATACAGAGAAAAAACTTCTATGACTGTTGCAATGAAAAGCTGCATTACTGTGTCTTCACTGTCAAATATTCAAGACAAACTCGATGACATCTGGAAAAAAAATCCTGATAACAATATTGCTGAAAACCTTACTTTTTCTTGGACCCCTGTATATCTGTGTTTTCCCTTTCCTTTTACGAACTGTTGCTGGTGTAGAATTTGGCTGTGCACTTTCCACTGAAAAGGAAAGCGAACTATAACTGAACTGACCACTCTTCATATCACCTCTATCACATTCACATGATGAGTAACTTTACAGTTGCATCTGTTATCCTACTCATCAGTCGCTGACCCAATGTCAAGGGATATAACCACTGTTAACTTTACATATTTAGGGGGGGGGGGGGGGGGGGGGAATGCATTCAAACTGATTGCAATGGTCGGACAGAGCACTACAGTTTCTAATCTTGGCTTGCCACTCATAAAATCAGAATAGACTGGTAATGAAAACCCCCAGCCTGTGTTAATGGTCAAGCCCGCTGACCGGATCAGTGACCTTACTCACGGGAGAATCTTATCTGGGTCGCACTGACCCTTGCCGATTAACAAACTACTGCTGTGCACGTGGTTTTTATCTGATCGGTATGAAAACATTCGCATACCGATGCTGCATCTTTTGATCGTGTGGGGAAAGCCTTCGAACGCTTTCTGATTTTGACCAGTGGTTCACTGGCGAGGGCTGTCAGTCAAAACACCCGCACGCCGCCGGCTTGCCTCTAGACCTGCTCTGGACTTACAGACTAGCCTATCGGTGTTCCCTTGCGTTTGGTGTTGGGTGGTAGTATTTTTGAAGTATGCGTGGGACAAGAGCTGAGAGGGAGGGGCACCGTCCATGAACCGTGTGTGTGTAGACGTATGCACCCACGTGGACTCACTACCTGCGTGACTATGCATGAAAACAAAGAGAGACCTTGGAGCGGGGAAACTCTTATGGAGAGGACTATACTAGCCTAGCCTATCAGCGTGCTGTAATGTATACATTGCTTTGCCAACAGGGGAGTGTCGGTGACGGATAGTTGAGGTGCTGACTCAGTTTCACTGGTCAGATAATTAAGATCAACTCATCTATTTTGACTTCAAGAATTGGAATAAGAGAGGGACAGGAAATCAAAGTCAACACAGGCATTGCGATGCTTGGGTTGAAGTAAAAAAAAATCTTTAAATCAATTTGTAGATCTTAACCTTATTCAGAAAGGATAAGATGGGCTACAGACCTATGTCAGAAAAAAATTCCTTTATAGACCTGCAGGCCCAGTGTCTTCTTCAGACATGCATGAAATTTACACATGGCAGGTTTCAGAAAATTGAGTCACAAAGACAGTTCAGATTTCAGTGTCTTATAGTTTCATAAATAATGTGTTTTTCTTGAATAATTTCAGCCCATCAGAAGAAATAAAAATTATAATTTGTTCATATATCATGTGTTTGTGTGTTTTTCTTCCACTTTTTTGTGTTGCGAATTTGTAGATCTATTTGACATGCAAAACTTCCCTGAATTTACCTTGACAACAAAGAATCAATGTATCTACCAACTTGGCACAGGTAATTTTATTTTTGAGTATGGAATGGTAGCAAAAATGGTTGCTGGTGTGTATAAACCCTAGAAAAACCCCCCAGAAGCAAAATAAAATAAAATAAGAAGGTTTACGTTGCCAAATGTTGCGCAAACTGTCTGTCAAAAAAAAACTAAACCGCTTTGAAAATAATTTTTAGTCCCAATTTTCACAGTCAATAATATAACAAAGCTTTAAAATGGTATGAAAGAAAAAAAAAAAATTAGGTTTTGTTAAAAAAGTGTGAAATCCAACAGTAAATCTCATGAGGCATATGTCAGTCAATGTTACGTGACCGTCACACGCAATCTTTCCTGTTCCGTCTTTTGTTGTTGAACACAAACCGGGTTCACTTCTGGGAGATACAAAATCTGTTTGCATCCGCAAAACAAAACAGATAAGTGCTGTGTTTTTTACTCCTTTCTATTTGTCATAGTTTTTGTATTAAAAATGTCTGTCAAAACAATTCCCAATGGTGCTTTCACAACAGCTGATGCAGGTTGAAAAACTCGGAAATCGAAGGCCTATTACCGATAGATTTGATCGCGTTTACCCTATCCTTATAATCACCAGCCTTTCCCAGTATCTTAATTAGACTGACACTGGGTAAAAATGCATGCCAAAAACTCAACTGGGACCAAACTGAATGCTAATAAAAATTCAGTATTTTTGCACATCTCTTGTGTGTTAATGCATGATGTGCCTTATCCTAGATCTCTTTCAAAAAAAAAAAAATATAAAGAAATGGAAGTTTAAGACATCAAGGGGAAATTAAGAAAAAGTTGTGAATGAAGTTAACTTTGCATTTAATATGTAATTGAAAAAACAACAAAAATGAATCATGTTCAGACCAACAAGGAATGGAGTGGAAAGTTTCACTTCAAGCAAAAGGATGATACTTTTTGCTAAGGTCTATTCTGTTCTAAAATTTACTTTTTATTGCACAGGTATATTAAAATGAATTTTGGTTAATCCTTTTCTCCCCAACAGGTCAAGTGAAAACAAACAGCGCAGAGAAAAAATATTGAGAAATTCGACTCCTGCAGTGCAGCAACTCATTCGAAAATTAAGTTTCATTTCATCAATCGCAATGGTTCTGCTGTTCTCCTGTTACTGTCTTTCAAATCATATCTCAATTATTCAACCATTCTCCATTGTATTGATCCAATAACTATTCCATTCCAAATTGACACACACTTTTCTCTTCATTTGTAACTAGTTTGGATATGAAATGTAAAATACTCTACCCCTGGTTCTGGGTCCTTCTAGACTGTGTTTCATCACTTCACACCAACCCACAGGATAGATGTCTGGACTCTGACAGTCAATCCATTGGTCATAATTGTTTTCCCAGCCATCAAAATGGATCCTTAGCAACCTCCCAACCACTTTGGTCACCGTTGCTACACAGATTAATCTGAAAAATGATTAAGACAAAGATAATGATAAATTTTGTAAATGATGATTCTCTGATATTTGGGAATTGGTGTCCTGAGATGGATATTATCCAAACAATAGAAGAAAATGGGGCATTCCTAGTCCCTCAAAAAAAAAACAACAACAAAAAAAAAGACCTACACATATGAAAAGAAAAAAAGGAAAAATAACAACAAAATAACAAATAGTGAGGTAAAATATACACAAAAACTGGTTGACATTGCTTTACAAAACATTCTTGTTAAAAGGATACTGAAACTGCTCAATTTATTATAAATCACAAAAATATGAAAGATGCAAAATGTATTGTGGGAGCTACATGTACTACCTTGGCTCCATTAGGTCCACAGCCTCCAACTTCATGCCTGGGCGGAAGCCATGCTTGGGAATATCCTGTAGGAAAAATGAATTTGCAGTGTTACACCAGACAATGCACTCTGAAATTATCTGACAAAAGCATGTTAATCACCAGCAACCTTAACCCCCATCCTGCATTGAGTGAACCCGTCCATGTAACGCCCTGTGCGAGGACAGCCAGGGGCCAGTCAGCTGATCGTTCGCATGTTGCCGATAACCTCGGCGGTCAGGTCACTCGGGTCCTTTTGGACATGTGTGTTGTGTTTACTTTAGGATGAAATAACAACAATAATGGTGGATAAATCGTGAGTGACACCTATGATATTTGGATTTATAAAAGTAATTGTGATGAGATACAATAAGTTCTACTGTTAAATAGAACGCCCATAATCAAGAATTTTCTGCATTTACATGCTGTTTTACACACATTTTATCCTTTTCCCAGGAGCTCTGCTCTTTTTGTGTCCTTAAGTCAAGCCATTCAGGTGAACAAATTATTTTTTAAGCCAGGCACTGAATTTACTAACCACATGTATCATGACATTGCCTCCTCCATCATCCACTATGTAAAGGTTCCATTTACTACAATGTTAGTTTTCTTCGCTCAGATTTAGCAAGAGATTTGATTTCCAGCTCGCACCGAAAAGCGGTTTCATCAAAGCAACACAATATCTCCCTAATTACCATATCAAATAAAGACAACAACCAACAACAAAATTGGTCACTTTCTCCCACTTATCCCTGAAGAAGAACTGACCGACAGACACCCTTATGCAGCAGGCCCTAGTATTACATCGGAATTCATTATTACAAACATAAAAAAGTTTCTCAAACATGCAGATGGCCCCTTTCTTCTCATCTCACATGTAGACAACAACCAGCATCAAAGTAAAAAATTTCCCTAAGATTTTCCCCAGTTGGAACTTCAGACAGTCAGTACTATTGCACGAGTATGATGAATAGTTAGTGTTGAATGGTAATAAATGTAATTGGCTGATCTGATACCATTTTGTTAGACACAGTAGGGGTGACAGGATAAACAAGCGAAACGAGCTAAACTAGTGTGGAAAAAAAACCCTGACAAAAACGATAGTTGCAGCAACCGATAAACAAAACATGAGGAGCAGCATTGCTACACAATAAATTGGCCTTCCGCAGGACCCGGTTTGCGAAATCCAGGCCACAACAATGGCCTGGTGTGCCTCTATAGTGCCAATGCGGTGGCCTCCCGCAGGACGAGGGTTGACATACATATCGACAATAAAAGAAGAAAACAGTGTTAAGAGGAAATTTAATTCACCAGCAATGCCAATAAACAATTCCAAGAAAAAAGTCAAAGTAAAATAAAATAAATATATGTCTATGACAAGCACATGTGCATCTACACCAACATCAATTTTCTCACCTTATCAAACAGCTTGACAGGAGCAGCCATGGACTTCATCTGTTTCAAGTAATCAAACCATTTAAATGGACCTTTGGTACCTGGTAAAAATATTAACAATAATAATGTTAATAAAGCCTTTTATATCATTTTCTCCTTTTCCTTTTTGTATTCCTCAACACAACTTGAAAAATTGAAAACAAATGAATAACATGGGCTTGAAATAGTAAATTATGAAAATTGTTTTTTTAAGCTTTTGTAGGCAGTCCAAACTGATTTTTACTTTTTATCATATCTCATCAGTAAAGTCAAATCTGATGGAGCTTGCTTTTCCACAGATTTTGATACCAAATTTATTATTTTGGCTTCAAGTCTATGAAAGTTATGGCATTTTTAAAGGTGAAAAAACACCTCAAATTTGCTACCTTCTGCAAACTGCACGATAGTCCAACTTTGACCGCCCGTAAAATTACAGTTTATTGAGTCACGGTATTAAAAATTATTAATTTCCAAGTCAACAGGTGTACATTACGCTCAATTTTTTCGAGGGGTACAAATATAATACAAGCATCTCATTTTACTTTTTTTAGTCAGCAAAATTCACCTGACGTCATTTTTTTGTAAACTCTTACAGGGGACGTAGTGTAATGTTTTGTTTTTTTTTATTATTGAGAAGGAGGTCAACCGTGTCACTGTCACGAGTGGAGTGAGTGCAATTAAGGGGACTGCTACAGAGCGGGTGTAGAGTAAGAAAGGCTCACAGTAGACAGCAAGTTAAGCGTGCTGTTGTGAGTAGTGGGGGCGGGGTCTGAAGGAGGCGAAAGCGCGGTATTACTATCACTGCAAGTTAGAAGGTCCTAGGGATCGGACCTGTGAATAAAAGCCCATCGGGCGGACATAAAGGGGAAGCAGTCGAGAAGACTAGTGAGAGTCTTTCCAGTTATGACTGGTATGTAGAACGTTGATTGATTATTATGATTGATGTATTATATTATATTCGTCTATTACCATGATGTAAATAAGTATATGTGAGGAATGTGGAAGTCCTTGATATTGGATATAGCAATGTGCGCCACGAGCGATAGATGAAAGTGAGTTCATGGATTTGTAGCGCGAGTGAGTAGTGTGTACTCCGATGGAAGTGTGTTACCGTAAGATGTGTGGTGAGTGAAAGGTGAACTAGTGTGTGTGCGTTTCATGGGTTGTAAGGAGAGGTGGAGTGAATAGAAATGGTAGGATATTATACCAATGTAATGTTATTCTTGTAGGTGTCGGGGACGGGCCGCAGAGCCACCTCGATGAGCACAGGGGATAGGCCAGCATAGGGCCGGAGGCCACACATAGGCCAGAAGTGAGGCTGTCAGTGTAGGACAGTGGAGGCACATAAAGTCGTGGCAGTCAGGTCACGGACAGGGACGTAGATATGAGAGTGAATGAGATACTATATTGTTGCCATGTTGATAGGCTGTGAACTGATACTATGTTGTTGCCATGTTGATGGCTATGGAAATAATACTGTGTTATTGCCCTGCTGAGGTGCTAGGGGAGTGTTAAGGTGTATGACAATAGGAAGGTGATATTGAGAGACTGCGGTGCCAGTAAGTTATTAAGGGGCTATTAAGACCCTGAGGGGAGAGGCTGAGGCCGAAGTGCCTTTAGGAGTAACTACCGGATTGTGGATCCGAGGGAGAGTGTGTGTGAGAATAAGGCCGTAGTACGGCAGTCATTTCAATAATATAATGTATGTAATTGCGCTATTATATGTATAATTATGTTTAATAAATGTGTGAGTCTGATGGATTGTTCTGTTAAGTGTTAACTTGTTTGTTCGTGATTGTCGTCCTGTCATAAACTATTACATCTCCCAGTCTGGGATTTGTGACACTGGGGGCTCGTCCGTTGTGACACTGGGGGCTCGTCCGTTGTGACACTGGGGGCTCGTCCGTTGTGACACTGTTTACCTGTGGTCATTTTGACATTGTCTATTCGTTATATCTAGTTGTTTTTCTGTTGTGCTAGGAATTCGTGCTGTTGTCCTTGTTCGTGGGATGAATGGAAATTTCATCATGATATGATTTATGTATGTTTATGAATAATAATATGTATTGATGCATGTATTTTGATGAATATGTATTAATGTGTACTTAAATTTCTGCAGAGTGTGCGTGCCAGCCTGTAGAGGTCAAGCAGCCAGAGCTCCGAGGAAAGGGAGAAATTGAAATCTAGGGTGAAAGTTAAGTGAAGCTGAAATTTTGTGCCCTGGATTGTGGGCTGTTCCTTTAATCTGTCTTTTTCCCTGTTTTTGCTGTTTTTGTTGTCGTTATAGGTTATACGGGCGGTGGCGCGGGTTTGCTGTGGTGAGCGTAGTTTGTCCTCTTCGGGAGGTGGGCTAAATTTGGAACTTCGTTCACCACAGTGAACAGTTCTGTAGGGACCTGTATTTTTGTTTAGATTGTAGCGTTCTATCTTCCTCGTTGTTTTAGGAAGACGTTTCTCTTGTCCTTCTTCTCCCTATCTGTAGATACGTTCTTTTTTTTCAGACTCTGTTCTTGTTTGTACCGTGTAGTATAATCGGCGTAGTTAGGTTGCATTTTTTTCCATTATATTTTCTTTTGTAGAAGCTTGTCCTAGTCTGGTTCGTTGTCCTTGACGTACTTGTGGTCCTTCTACTGTATTTCTTCATTCTTGTCATTTCTATTTTCTTTTATAATTAATAGTGCTATACATTTTGTAGATATAGAATTAGTTGTGCTGTAAAGGTAAATTTCTGAATTGTATTCTGAACTGGGTATTGTTATATCTGGTGTGATCTCAGGTCTCTGGTCGTGTCGTTAGTGATCATACCGACAGGTTGGTCGTTCTCATAATAGATACCATAACCATAAATCTGTGAAATGGCGGATCTCCGTGAGCTCATGAAATTGGGTACGGAACTTGGCCTGGAGGGAGAGGAGCTGCGCAGCTGGATTAAAGAACAGCAGGCAGAAATGCGCGATGAGCGTGCTAAGGATAGAGAGCGAGAGGAGCAGGAGAGGGAGTTAAAGTTAAAGGAGATAGAGGCGCAAGTAAAGATTGCGGAATTAGAAAGCAAAAAGAATGCGCCAACAGAAACAGTTGAGCGGCAGGTACACAATAAAGGTGGCGTTAGGATTAAGCTCCCTACGTTCGACGACCGGAAGGACGACATAGACGCCTTCCTTTACAGGTTCGAGCTGAACGCACAATTGCAATGGGGGGAAAATAAGGAATTATGGGCCACGTACCTGGCATCGCTATTGCAGGGGCGAGCGTTAACATACTTTAAAGAGCTACAGCGCGAAGACGTACAAGATTACGATAAGCTGAAGGCTTTGCTGCTTCGCCGATTTGCGCGTACCGAGGAATACTTCCGGGAGCAGTTTAGGCGAGCACGTGCAGATACCAGGGAGGACTTTGCTGCCTTCGTCGCGAGACTAACTGAGTATTTCGCGAACTGGGTAGACTTGGCGCATGTGGGCACGGATTTCGCTAAACTGAAAGACCTAATGATCCGTGACCAGCTGTACGCGTCGTGCCACAAAGATCTGGTGGCTTTCCTGAAAGAGAACGAACCCGCGACGGTGCAGGAGGCGTCTAAGTTGGCGGAGGCATACCGTACGGCGCATCCGTCCAAACCAGTCGCCAGGGCATACGTCCAAGATGCTGGGTACGTCGCCGTTGTCGAGGGGTCGCCGGCAGGACTCAGGGACAGGTCGCGTCAGCGTGGTGCCTATAGTGGGCAAGCCCAGGGGCAGCATAGGGGCTATCACCAATCACCGGCATATGGATCCGGTAAGTTTGACCGAGCAGGAGGGCTAGGTCGCGGTAATGGCCGGGGGCGAATTGTGACCTTTGCCGATGACCGACGGCATAGGGACTCTAGTTCCGGTCGCGATGGGTCACGGGGACCCAGGCCTAGAGCAGCACAGGGAGCGGAGTGTTGGACTTGCGGACGCGTGGGTCACTTTTCGCGCGAGTGTAGGGCCGCGAAGTGTTGGAACTGCGGAAGAGCAGATCACATCAGCGTGAACTGCCCTGCAGGTAGGATAGCGGCGAACGTGGACAGTAGCTCCAGTCCATGTTCCCCAAATAAATTTCATCATGCGGCTGCGTGCGTTACATCGGACAACGGAGGCGGACAGTATTCTAAGTGTCCCAGTTGTGAGAAGTTATTATCTTCCGGTGTTTTACCTTGTGGGAGAAAGATCCCCGTTATAAATTCATGTCATACAGGAGGTGGTCTTAGGGTTATCCGGGGTTTGTTGGGGACGAACCGGTCTCGGTCTTACGAGATACAGGATCTACCGTTGTGGGAGTGCATAGGGACTGCATCCGGGATTCACAGCTTACAGGTGAGACTGTCCCGTGCATCCAATTTTCGGGGGCCATTGAGAAATTACCCATGGCAAAAATAATGATAGATACACCTTTCCTTAGCGGGGAAGTCGAAGCAGTCGTTGGTTGTTTTCCAGGCGCCCAGCTCATCATTGGGAATGTATTACGGGTAGTTTCCCCTTCCGATGAGAACGTGCAAGCATGGTCGCAATCAAAAGGTATTGACTTTTGCGCCGCGGTCGAAACACGTCGACGGGTAGCGGATAAAGATAAGATTAGACCTTTGGCGACGCCAGCGGTCAACCTAGATATCACGCCAGAGCGCTTGGCGAGATTACAAAGGGAGGACCCATCATTAAACCCATGTTTTGGGGAAGCGCGAACCGAGAAAACGAGGAGATATAAGAACGGGTCATCTTCTTTTTTTGTCCAGGGGGGCATTCTGTTCCGTATGTACGTCACAGTGGCTCCCGTTCAAAAGCAGGTCGTCGTGCCACGGTCGTTAATTGCTACAGTATTGCGTCTGGCCCATGATGTTCCATTAGCGGGTCATATGGGAAGTGCTAGAACCAAGCAGAGAGTTCTCAAAGATTTTTATTGGCCGTCAGTATACAGAGATGTGCGGTTATATTGTAAGACGTGCAGTGCGTGCCAAAAGACGACGCATAAGGGTCGTTCACCCCAGGCTCCTCGTCAAAAGATCCCCACGGTTTCGGAACCGTTTAAAAAGGTTTCGATAGACCTTGTTGATTTAAGAGAAAGATTATCTTCAGCGCGCACTATAGCAGAAGAAGCGTCTAGTATCGCTTCAGCAAGAGCAAAGAACTATAAAGATAGAGGTTCCAAACTGAGAATTTTTAGGCCAGGAGACAAGGTCCTATTGTTGTTACCTACGGACCATAATAAGTTATTGATGACATGGAAAGGTCCGTATGTTATTGAGCAAATTGTTTCGAAGGTAGATTACGCTATCCACATTGATGGATCAAGTAAGATTTTCCACGTTGATATGCTGCAGAGGTTTCATGAGAGACCAGAGTATCTGTATTCTCATACTAGTGTTGAAGGACATACCTAATGTCGTGTCATTCTTTGATGATATAGCATGCCATACGTCGACATGGTCTGAGCATATTCAGACACTAACAGTAATTTTTCAACGATTACGTCATTTTGGGTTAACGGCTAAACCCGCAAAGATGGATTTGGCATGTCCGGAGATAATATTCTTAGGACATATTGTGGGTAGAGGTGTTCAGAGACCTGAAGAAACAAAAATTGACAAGTTAGTAGGGTTGCAAATCCCTAAAACAAAGAAACAAGTCAGAAGCTTAGTGGGAATTTTAAATTATTACAGAAAGTTCATTCCAAATTTTTCCTCCTTGTCATCTTCTCTTACTGACCTTACTAAGAAGGGACAACCCGATAAGGTCCAGTGGACGTCTGAATGTCAGACATCATTTGATAATTTGGTGACAGCATTATCATCGTCACCCATTCTGATATTACCCGATTTTCGATCTAATTTTATCCTCAGAACGGATGCGTCGGACTCTGGTGTCGGCGCTTGTCTTCTACAGGAGAAGAACGAATGTCTCCATCCTGTATGTTATGTCAGTAGGAAGTTATTGCAGAGAGAAAGAAAGTATTCTGTGATAGAGCGTGAGTGTCTTGCCATTGTCTGGTCCGTCCAGAAATTAGGACGTTATCTCATGGGACGAGAATTTTGTATCCAGACAGACCACAAGCCACTGACATTCTAGTCGAAGAATCGTTCGTCCAGTCCACGCTTGTCTAGATGGGCATTGGCTTTGCAGCCGTATACCTTCGTTATTCAACCAATTCCAGGAACCAGCAATCATATCGCCGACTACCTTAGTCGAGCCTAGGGGAAGATTTCAGGAGCTTATACATCGGAGGACAGGAACATTGACAGGATCTGTGTGAATGAGTCGACTTTAAAATATTGACATTATAAATATGATATGAAGAATGGTTGATAGGTTGAGTGGTTTTTGATTCTGTATTAGATATGGTGGTTAGTTAGCTATTCATGATGTGACACATATATGCATATTGCAGGCCATATTGATCCCCATATTTTCCCCTGATTTCGGTATTTTATATACTAGGGGAACTGCTAGGTCATTTTCTAGTGTAGGTATTGCTCACGCTCACTCGTTGACAGTCATCTTGATGCGATTTGAAATTAATTGCATTAATTTTTTTGGGGTGGGGGATGATGTCACGAGTGGAGTGAGTGCAATTAAGGGGACTGCTACAGAGCGGGTGTAGAGTAAGAAAGGCTCACAGTAGACAGCAAGTTAAGCGTGCTGTTGTGAGTAGTGGGGGCGGGGTCTGAAGGAGGCGAAAGCGCGGTATTACTATCACTGCAAGTTAGAAGGTCCTAGGGATCGGACCTGTGAATAAAAGCCCATCGGGCGGACATAAAGGGGAAGCAGTCGAGAAGACTAGTGAGAGTCTTTCCAGTTATGACTGGTATGTAGAACGTTGATTGATTATTATGATTGATGTATTATATTATATTCGTCTATTACCATGATGTAAATAAGTATATGTGAGGAATGTGGAAGTCCTTGATATTGGATATAGCAATGTGCGCCACGAGCGATAGATGAAAGTGAGTTCATGGATTTGTAGCGCGAGTGAGTAGTGTGTACTCCGATGGAAGTGTGTTACCGTAAGATGTGTGGTGAGTGAAAGGTGAACTAGTGTGTGTGCGTTTCATGGGTTGTAAGGAGAGGTGGAGTGAATAGAAATGGTAGGATATTATACCAATGTAATGTTATTCTTGTAGGTGTCGGGGACGGGCCGCAGAGCCACCTCGATGAGCACAGGGGATAGGCCAGCATAGGGCCGGAGGCCACACATAGGCCAGAAGTGAGGCTGTCAGTGTAGGACAGTGGAGGCACATAAAGTCGTGGCAGTCAGGTCACGGACAGGGACGTAGATATGAGAGTGAATGAGATACTATATTGTTGCCATGTTGATAGGCTGTGAACTGATACTATGTTGTTGCCATGTTGATGGCTATGGAAATAATACTGTGTTATTGCCCTGCTGAGGTGCTAGGGGAGTGTTAAGGTGTATGACAATAGGAAGGTGATATTGAGAGACTGCGGTGCCAGTAAGTTATTAAGGGGCTATTAAGACCCTGAGGGGAGAGGCTGAGGCCGAAGTGCCTTTAGGAGTAACTACCGGATTGTGGATCCGAGGGAGAGTGTGTGTGAGAATAAGGCCGTAGTACGGCAGTCATTTCAATAATATAATGTATGTAATTGCGCTATTATATGTATAATTATGTTTAATAAATGTGTGAGTCTGATGGATTGTTCTGTTAAGTGTTAACTTGTTTGTTCGTGATTGTCGTCCTGTCATAAACTATTACATCTCCCAGTCTGGGATTTGTGACAGTCACCACTGACTTAGCACTGAGCGTCGGACAAAGGTGACAAAATCAAGCATTGGGTGCGTCTGTAAAAACAGTCGGCGCTGTGCGCTGAAACATGCGCCATGTCCGATCTTGGCACCCCCTTATCATACAAAGGCTGAGGTTTATTTGCATATAATTTTGATCCTGATCTATAAAAGTTTCTGCTAGTTTCTGCTAGTTTCTTGGTCTACAAACTTTTCAACAACTGATTTTCAAAGGAATTACAATTTAAAACACGATGAAAAATACGTTGAATTAAACCTCATTACTCTGGCTTTCAGTGTGTTATTTTCAAACACGCGCGCCGCGATAATTTGTTATGAGGGGGTCAATTCGGCACGTGCAGCTCAGAACGAAAACGGCAAGACTACACCTTGTTCCAGCTATAAAAACACACAGCTAAACATATTAAGCAATACAAAGGGAAGTATATTTTGTCAGAAGAAGGACTGAACTTTATTTTGATGTAGCACACAGCTAAACATATTAAGCAATAAAAAAGGAAGTATATTTTGTTAGAAGAAGGACTGAACTTTATTTTGATGTAGGATACAAGCCGTTTCACATCAATACACAGCAGTAATAGCCTTGTAAATTTGATGGCCTAAAATTATGCCAAAACCGGATTTTGCCCCTTTAGCGAGGCTGTTTGGACTACCTATTTTCAGACAATTTGTCGTTGTAGAAAAGGACATGCCCACATTACCTCTGGGAGGTGTCAGCTCCAGGTTATTAATTTCGCAGAAGCCCACAGGAAAGATACAAGGGGAAGTGGCATGGTAACAGAACCAATCACTGCCATTCTCTGCCATAGAACCATCAATGCCGATCATCAGGTAATTGTTGCGTAGTACCTGGTGACGAAACAATTCAAAATGCTTACATTTCTTCATAGCAAAAGAAACACCAGACATGGAGATTCAAAAACAAGAAGAAGATAAACAGTGATCATGGGCAACAATGTACATATTTACTAAATTTTTCTATCCACCTAACTTGGATTTCTGAAAACCGTCATTTGGCCTATAAAAAGATACTCCTTCACCACAGCCATGCTTTATCTACAACAATATTCGACATTTGAAGTATTGCATTTCAATTATCCAAAACTGCAGCATTTGTCAGAATGTCGCAGACAGTAATATACATTACCTTTGTAACAGTAGCAACACAAATAGCAGACAGATTTAAGGGATCAATTGCTTCCAGCTTCATGCCAACTTGGAATGAATGGCCAGGTGGGGGATCTTTGCACTGAAACAGGAGCCATAGACAAATATTTAGACCTAAAAAGGCAATGTGATGAAATAATCTATCCATCTTTAGTTTTCAGACAAACTTTGTAGAATTGCCAAGTCCAAGGCTGTAAAAGTAAAACTGAGCATTTACTGCAATACAGATTTTAAATACACTTTTGCTTCAGGGAGGATATGAGTCCAGACTTTTGGGACACTAAGTGTGGGACCCTTGATTATGTTACTATCTGTATTAAAACTTGGAAATTACTATTCTTAATTCCAATCTCTTTCTAATGTAAATACTTAAACATTTTGTCAGTATGAAGACTGTTTATCATAAATGGACCAAATGGAATAATGAAAATATTATTCACACCTTTGGAAACATGTCTGGAGTTGCGTCATTGGGGCCAAATTTTTGCATTGTCACTTTACTCAAACAAGAGTTTATATATTCTGAAACAACAAAGAAAAAAAAATTACATCATTAATAATATTATTCCACGAACAAAAATTATGATCAATCAAATGTCGTTGTTCCATAGCTCATGCTTTCATTTCTCTTGCAAACTAGTAGGTACATAAAAATCCCTGTCATTAAGAGTCTACACTTGCTACCATTTCTACTGTGAACTCTGGTTTCAAAGTACCAGTGGCACTGCACATTTATCTTGGGGAGTCTGAGACAGTATACAGAAAAGGTATGATTTTCAGAAGCAACTTCAAAAATATACACAGAAACCAAAAAATGCTGCGAAAAATATGAAAGCATTTAAAGACAATGAATATTACTTTAATAAGAACAGTTTCTGCAACATATTTAAGGGCAAGTTTTGGCATTTTGTGAAAAAAAAAAAAGAAAATTCATCTGAACGGGCATCACCAGACATGGGATAAGCAAAAATTTAAGTAACCAAAGTTCGCTCTGCACAGGTGATAGGATTTCTTCGATTGACATACCAAAGTTCACATAGGATTTCTTCGACTCACGTCTACTACCATTTCATATAGAGTACCTGTTTTCTGACTGGACATTTCTGACCTACCATGGGAAGCATGAAGCTTATGGCCCACTGTCTGTGACCATCCGACAGCATGGATTAATGGAGAGGTCATATGGCACCAGAATTCATCATTGTCTTCCTGTGAAATAGTAGGATCAATATCCTCGGGCTAACAGAGTTGAATGTATTATCTCAATCCTGACAGAAGCAAGATATCTTGGGAAAAATGTTTGCATAATTGTTAATTTTCTAGTTCTAAAAATATATCTGAATAATTAATATGACTTATTTGTGATTCCAATCACAGGATTCTTTTTCTCTCTCCACATTTGAAATCCCACTAAAATTGAATTTCAAACGTCATAGCAAAGCAAAGCTAATTTAACTGACCATCTGAAACGCAAACATTATTCCCATTTCATCACCCACAGCTCACAGCTGATACTTCTTTTGACTTGCAAGTCATCAAAATGAAAGACCACTGCAAAGGCAAGTCAGAACAAATTTTACAAAACAGATGAATCTATTAGAAACCTCCTTGAAAAAAACCTCCAAGTTCTTCTGAATTAGTGTGAAGGCTGGTAAATTCATGCAAATTACAACACTCACTCTACTATCCACATAGTTGACTCGAAGTCTGCACCCAATGATGTCTTTGATGGCTGCTACCCTCATTGCTGAGACACACATTTTGTTCACCACTTCCAGATGCATCCCATGTTTAAACTTGTGATCATCAAGCCATTCTCTGGACTATAAATAGGAGAAATCATGACATAACCAAATGCCTCAAATGCCTTAATTATGACTGCAAAGGTAGTTGTACTTAGCTTCAAAGTAAGATCACTTTACAAATAAAATACATATTTGAATCTTAACAGGCTAAACGAAAATAATATGGTGTTTCTGACTTCTTATTATGGCAATATTATAATTGACCCTCATAATCACAAATCATAATCTTAATGTTTCATATGAAATCCAAGACTTGTAGAAAGCTAAACTTGCAAGACTTAATACATAAATTAAAGTGTAAATTTGATTTTAAGATGGCAGTAGAAGCCAGGTTAAGTCCACTTTTCATCTATTTGAGGACAGAGTCTTGCTTTACCTTTGCATGAAAATGTGGTGGAATAGTGCGGGTTCCTGTCAATCGTTTAATCAAAAACTCTTTCCAGTCTGGATACTTCTCCTTGATTGCTGAAAATGAAATTAATGTACAATATTCTTGTTTCATGAAGATTTGCAATATATCTTAGGTAAAAACAATTCGTTGGCAACTGTGAGTATGTATTTCCACAGTATGCACCTCATTTTATCATCAGGACTTGGCTAGGTAATGATTTTGTGCCTTTAAATAAAATTCTAAATGCTGGCGCCTTGACACACTGTGGGCTGTTAAAAAGGCGGTCTTCTTCTTCTTATCTACCTCTTGTACCCAAAGGGTGTCAATGGAAATGTAGGGATCTGGACTGGCAAGGGACATATGGTGTTATTCAAGTGCCTCCCTGATGTTATCACTCCATTGTCAGTACTGTCATCCACTGGATTTCCTGCATCGCATTTTAATGTTTATGCCCTTTGAAGCTGTGCATCTGATGGCATTCTTATGAGGTGTTCAAAACATTTCACTTGCTGTTCATGCACATATCTGACAGCTGTTTCAAGAACTATTTTTCTTATATTTCCTGTGACAGTAGTAAATCTTTAATATCATATAGGTGACATTTTTACACTGGAGTGAACTACACCAGTGCATCTGACTAGACATAAAATGAACTTGTTTAACGGTCATAATGAACAGGATTTATTTTACTACTGGAGTTTAAATAGAAAAATACATAATTCAGTAATTTTCATATTCTCTGAAAAACTTCTACACCACTTCTATATGCACCAATCTATACATTCAGCAACCTCCAATGACAATAAGGATAAGAGCACACAGACATTGAAATGCTTACTTTTAGGAGGGGCCAACATCTTGCCATACGTAGCACACCATCCTACATTATGCACATCCTCTGATAACAAATTACTCCAGAAGTCTTTGGACCCATCACTGCCAAACCCTTCATATCGCAACAAGATTTTGTATCCTGCAAGAGCAAAACCAAAATTTTGACATGGCAAATTCAAATTTCTAAAACAAATCATGACCTATTTGCTTTCAAGTAATTCTGCAGAGAACAGGCAACAAATACTGATATTTTGGTGAGAGATTTGTAAATATCCTAGACCAATAAAATTTTTCTAGATGCTAAATGCAAATATGCTACACCTGAGGGAAAAAAAAATATGACTGCAAGCAGCATCTTGAGGATGCTGGAGCACTTACAATTACAGATCTTTTAGGTAACAAACATGCTGTTGTCTCTTCAAGACTTTGAAGACAGAAAATGCACCACATCATAGATTTCTGCATTTCATTACTGTTTTTCTCAATCCACCAGACTCCAATTTTGAAACTTTCAAACAGGACCCAAAAAATCACCCCAAAAACTGGCTCTCAAATGTTTGAATTCCAGGAAATGGATACCGTGATTGAATACACCTCTGTTCAAATGCTTAAGATTGTACTTACCAGACCATAGCATGACTATGGTGATGCACTATCAAAACGCTAAACGATATTCTCCAAAATCAGAATTTGGTGGGTAGTAACAATTTATGTATTAATAAGAGTCGGTAATTCCTCTTACCACAAATTTTCAGCACAGTGGCAATCCAGTACACTTTTGTATCTTTTCCAATATCCAAATCTGTGTTGGGCACCTCAACTAAGACCCCATCCATCATTTGTTCCCAGCAATCATGCATTGGTACCTGAAGCATAGGTCAATGTTGTCAATTTTACATGATTTAATCTTAACCTATTAACTAAAATTCGTAAAATACAAATAACCGTGAGAGAAAATATCATCCAAATATAACTGCATATCTGTGAGCACTTACATGAATCCTCTTGTTCTATATTTTACATGGGTTGAGAAATGGAAGTTACATCATCATATGGTAAGAACCATACAAAAAAGAAGTAAAAAAAAAAAACAACAAGACATCTGTCACTGTTAAAAACTTTGCTATTGGGTCCAACTACCTACAGAAGTACTTGTTTAGATCATACAAATGGCAAATAATTCTCTTACTGGTGGCTCTACAATAAAATCCATGCCCATCTGTTAAGTGAGTGGAATAATAAACCTCCTCCCAATGATACACAAACTCACATGCTTGTAGCAAGACACTGATGCTGCATTAGCTTGACTACCCATCAGGTACGGGCCCCAGTCAAATACTTTACCAGTTTCTGTGAAAAGCAGGATGGGGACTACATTACAAAAGCCATGCGGAAATGTGGATTTACAAAAAAAACAACAAACAAACAAAAAAAAACACAACAAAAAAACTGTCAGTCAGAAGACATGAACAAGCTGGGTACAAAAAAAAAAAAAAAGTGTTACCTTTTCAAATCTTCTCAAATACATTTGCATGAATATTTTCTTTTTTCTTCCTGTATTTGCCCAAGTACTGAAACAGCAAACCAAAGACTGAATTTTGCTGCACTGAGAAATTGATCAAAATATGATTTCAAGATGAGAAACATAGAGAGATAAGTTTATCTACCTTCTTCAAGCAGTTGGTATTTTGTGAGGTGATAGTATTTCCTTATAAGGCTGTTCAAACAAATAGGACCAAATGCAGAACGGTTTACATAGTAACTTTATTTATCACTAATATCAGCATGACCATCACTATTAAATGAGAAGAGTGGATGCAGTACTTTTTCCCTTCATATCCAGATATTGATGCCATTATTTTAATTTCAACTTATTTTCCTGTGCAGGCCACAAGGCATCACAGCTAACAACCATCAACTTATTGTTCAACATATAAATTAAATAAATGTCATTAAGTTTGTTCACTTACCACCCCGCAGTGATGCCTTTAGCAAACTTGGCTGAGTTTTGGGATTGATTTTCTTGGAATTTGGTTTGCCCTGTAATGATAAAAATAATAAAAGACTCACAAAAAAGTTTTAAAAATCTGAAAACTGTTATGACTAAAGTCAAAAACCCATACTATGTGAGCTGTAACCATGATGGAAGTCGTAAATTTATGCATATAAATGAGTGAAATCTTGTCAAGAAGTGGCACTTTTGTTCTTGAATACTGTTCTTAACCCTTACATTGCCACATCTATAATGCCTGAATGCACCTAGTTTGCCACCACCTTTCAGAAAAAGTAACAAAAATGGCCTACGTTAGAAAAAAAAAATCATATCTCCTAAATGAAAAGAGTCAGCATTATGAAACTTTCAGGACATATTGAGGATAGAATATGCTACACAAAGAGCCATTCTTAAGGGTTGTAGGTTTCTTGATCTTCTAGAAACTGCCACTGATCTGTTGGTGTCATAGTGCCACGCCCCCTTCTATTTCTACGATCCCGTTTCATCTACACCTTGATCTAGATCCAGATCAACCATCGTCATTAGGAACCTCAATGTCACTATCAGAATCTCCCTCTTGTTCTCTGTAACCAGCCCAAGAAAACTCACTCCCACTGTCTTCATCCTCACCAGAATCTGAATCTAACTGACAGAGAAATTCGTCATCACTTGAATCCATCGTCTTTCAATGTAAACAATGAAGAAAATAGCTCAAAACTCCATGTAAACAACAGATCTCGGGAAGAAAAAATTTGACCAGAAGGATGAACCTGTTTGAAGCAGGGGACATCACTCCTGATATCTCTACAAGCCTTTTCGTTTTAGTATTCAACCTTTTGCTTAGTCCTATGATGAATTCGACTGCAGTTGAACTCGGCAAAGGCCGTCCATAGCGGAAGCTTCAACTGGGGTCGAAGTCGGCAATGTAAGGGTTAATTTCTAAACATAATGCCTGAATTGTGAACCAATTGTTACTAATCAGGACTGACATTTGTTTTTACCACTAAATTGCTATTGTGTGGACATTTTGCTGTCTCTGAAAGGCAACTGTGGTCTAATATGCAATCAGTAAACTATGGAAATATGAACTGACAAAAGCTGACATGTCACTATTGAGCTCAGTTACCTTAGAACTTGGAAGACAACAGGAGAATCAGCATCTGTTGCACCAAAGATTCCAGATTGTTAGAAGTATTTTTAACTGAATTGCTAAGTTTTTGCTATGGCTATGTAAATGTTTAAGACCAATCCAGCATGGGCTGTCACAAGATACTAAAACTCACCCTTTTCACAGCAGCAGGGGGAGTTGGCCTTGTAGGCACTGGTTTGCCTTCTCGCTGGTGTGTAGCGTAACTTCTAGAACATGAAAGACTACAGAAACGTTTGGATTTGGAGTAAAATGCATGTTTCACCCCCACTGATCCACATCTCTCACATGTTGCTGTGGAAGAATACAGGCATCAGTATTCTGTACAACTTATTTCCATATTTCAAGTTTGTGGGCAGAGATTAACCCTTAACACCAACAGCAGTGCTGAAACTGATCATTTACCTTAACTCATTCACTACCGCGAGCCGTGTTTCACGGCTCGTCTGGCAGCCATGGCGGGCCCGTGCGCCGTGTTTCACGGCTCGACTAATACACATCCAAATCCAGACTGGTTTTTCAAAGTTAAGAAACACAAATCCAATCCAACATTCTGGAATGGTTATGAACTTCCTGTTGCTAAATTCAACCGGGAAAAGACACATTAGAGCTACTTTGAAGAGAGATTATCGATCAAGTTTTGGATTTTTTTTCATTTTTTGTGTGTGTCAGTGGTGTTAGTTTTCTTGCTGTAACTTTTTTATTTCTCTAACAATGTTTGTGAAATTCACGTGGATTATATATGGATGGATTATAAACAATATTGTGGAGTTTGAAGCCCATTGGAGTTTTTGTTCCTAGATCTTCTAGATCTAGATCTAGATCTACGAACCGTAAGTTGAAATTGTGTTGCTCATAATCATATTTTTTTTTCTGCACATTGTTTTTGTTTAACCCTTACAATAATTTTTATCTCTCAAAATAAGTTTTGATCTACATATTTATAAAGTACAGCATTTGACCTTTCTTTTGACATACAACATGTGTTGGTTGGTTATATAGATATAGCCAAAAATTAGAATTTTATAGAGGTCTAGCACCAAACAGTAGGTCCAAAATCTGGCCTGGGCCAGACATGGAAACTGCCCTGGTAGTGAATGAGTTAACTGGACAATAACTTTTTTTTACTGCATTCCTCACATCACATCTGATTTGAATTTTGTCTGCTATCGCACTAGTAAAATTAAAAATTTGCCTGGGACCCACCCATTCCATCTTTACTGTTGAGAAAGCGATATTTGCTGACTCCCTCATCACCATCAAAGAATTCATCATCCAAAAGACTGTCTGTCAGATCCTCCTGATCAGTGCTAGCACCACTCTCATTATAGCTGTCGTAGCCATCATACATGCCCAATGAACTTGCAAAGTCATCATCTCCCTGAATCAAACGAAGGTAAGCAAAGAGGTGAAAAACACAAAAAGACTGATGTTTTAGTTCAATTTAACCGACAAATTCTATTGTGCCTTTGTGTTTTTCATTAATTGAAGAATTTCCAGAACAAACAAGGAACAATCTTTTGAAGAAGTTTAAAATATGGATGGGTTTTATTCAACAGCAGGAAACTGAATCTATATGTCAACTTCCAATATGAATGAAAACATCCCATTCATACATTACGGACGACTGCAGATGTAAAATGCTGTGAGTATCTCATCTAATTCATCAATGATGTGAGCTCAGCCCGATATGGTGTCGCCGTGAAACAAAATAAGAACAAGAATAATTTGCTCAAGCCAGTCACACCAAAAATGTTAGGTCCGGCAGAGAAAACACAATGATACGGCTGTCTTAGTCTTGACAAAGCCAACACTACCCTGACTGTCTACACCTTTGTTCAGGCAACATTCTGAATGATTGCTTCCTAGCCAAAACTAAAGCTTGTATCACATGACACCATAAAGATTTGAATATATTTGTGCTTGTTAAATATGACGTCCAGTGAAACTAACTATATTTTGTGTTGAGGACACTCATCACCAGAAGTGCAAAATGGGAATGTAAAAAAAAGAAAGCCTATGAACATTATATTCTACTAATTTGCTTTCAGCATAAGCAGACACATTAATTGCTAAATGGACGTCCCATCAATATCCCTCACCTGTGTGTTGCCATCGTACACCTGGTCAGACCGATTGTCCATAGAACCCATTGAGGATTCATCTTGTTTCTGGAAGGCACTGAGAACAGAGTCATCCCGGTCACCAAGACTCAGGTTACTCCAGTCTGCGTTACAAGAAAAAGAGGTATGTAATCATGACATGAATTCTCCTGGCATCATAAGCAAACATGATAAACATCACCAATATTTGATAAATGTTAGGTAGTTTCAGACATCTAGCATGGTATTTTATAGTATCTAAATCATTAGCTTGGTTACAATGAATTTTAGCATTATATTTATATCAATGATAGTCACTAAGGCATGATTTTTACACTCTGATTAGTCTGAAGTGCATATTTTGTTGGCTTCACAATCATTACTGAATTAAATGGTTAAAATTACTTATTTTCTGAAAGTGGTTGTGAAAGCCTTTGGACTGCTGATGTGAAAAATACTTCCCTCAAAATGTCATAATATTAATCTGTGCACAGAAAGTATTCACTCTCATCAAACTTGAGGCAAAGAAATGCTGTAACAACATGTACAAGACGCAACTCCTTACCTGCATCTCCAGTTTCCTGAGGAATACACAGAATAAAATAAAAATCATTATTAATACATGAATTACAAAAAAAAATAATTAAAAAACACCAAATTTCACCACCAAACAAATTACAAAAATTCTCAACACAGTTTTCATCCAGTAGGCCTATCCATCATGTTCAGGACAATATTAGTAAACTGATAGGCTAGGCCCCTCTGTCAAAAGTTTCAATCTGCTTTATACGGTTAAAAACTGACATTCGTTCCCCGGATCTGCAGGGAATTTTTGAAAGGAGCGGTTCCATTTGAGGCCCAGTATTAAGTACATTTCAATGTGTGGAGGTTCATCTGAGTGCAGCGCTCCCCTTGCAACTTTGTCCTCCAGATGAATGTGTTTATTAGTAATATTAGTAAATATGTATGCAGTTTGGCAATTAAAACTCAGAATACAGGATAAATGCTTGACTCAAGCTGTGTAACTCATATGGTACTCCTCCCATCTTTTGTGTGGGAAGGTTACATGAAATCTCAACGGCTGACTTGAAATGAAAGCAATGTGAGACACTGTGCGCTCCATTCTATGTTGGCTTGAGGGGTCTGATTGGAAATCTTTGTTACCTTAAATGTTACAAATCCTTTGCTGCCTGCTGCTATGCGAGTTACTCAGTTCCAATATTCCACGTACATCTGCCTTCCATTTCATATTGTCACTTACATCTATTCCAAGACAAACTAGATCTAGATCTAGATCTATCTGTTCAATGGTTTCAAAAGACGTGGTCACAGAATCAGTCAGTCAGCTTGACATGCCACATGGGTGTCCCAGACACTGTACTAAACCGTGACACTGACTGACAGGAACAAGATTTTTGAGAGATTGCCTTAGGTTTCACTTTCATTTCTAATACTTATGCTGTAAGTACTATGATGACATGCCGTGTTACAGCACAAACCTCCACTGGTATCTGGAAATTTGATCAGGAACAAGAATGAATTGGAGAGCTGACAAAATTTGCTTAGCACAAAAGTGATGGTTTCGGGTTCTGGGATGCTTCCTGGAGGCGACGCTAATTCAGATCGGACCAATTCAGACAGGCTACTCCGTCTTACCGTTCTACCTGCAACCTTGGTGCACTAATGGTATCATGCCAATTATAAATTTCAGAAAAAGACTGGTTTTCGTATCGCTATCGTGCAACTTATTTGAAGATTTTAATACCAATGTTGACAGTAACTTCTAATAATTTGCCGCAGGGCATAAGATCTCGATCTCTAGCCGAAGATTTTACTAGCGGGATGTTTCTACCTCCAGATAAACCTGTATGATTTATCTGGCGCTTTCCACCTTTGTGTGCAATCTTCTACCCTGTTGAATTATTAAATCAGTCAACTTACCATTATTTCCCAAGCATAATAACGGTATAAAACAATAAATTCAAAACAATAACAAAAGACTGTTGCTGGTAAACTTCTGCAGCAAGACAACACAAGTAGCGAGCAGTGCGCATGCGTTGTGACATTGGCATCCTAGAAACACGAAAAAGGATTGGCTGTGCGGCACATTATGTGGAAGGATTTCCCAATTTTATCCAATGAAATTCTCACATTAATTATCATACGGAAACCCAAGCTTTACCCCATCCTGCGCATGTATGACCTTCGAACTTGTCGCTCTCGTTGGAAAGAGAAAGAAAAGAAAAACAGTAGATTGGCGAAGGCTGACAGTGACAGACTTTCATCTGAAGGAAAAGACTTAGATACCAAACCCACAATATCGAGCGTTAATGTACAAAGCCGGAAATTTTCATGCAGTTTTCGAACAAATAGTTGGCGTTCTAGGTTACCAATTACTCATCAAATACCAGAATGTAAGAATCTCGTCGGAAATGTTTGTTGTGCTTGTAGGCCAAACTGATCTGAGTAGGCTACCTGTGATACCGGTCGACTTGATGTGGTCGAACGGCTCCCCAAGAAAAAAGCTGCCGTGTACAAACGTTTCCTCGTAATATTGTTAGTTTACAATATCGCAGTTCACATTAAATTTTTTGCCAACAGCTGTGAATTTGTTTGTGTATGTATGTGTGTGAGACAAAAAACAAAAAAAAAGTTCCAACATCAGTATTCAGTCTTCAAAGTAGAGTCGAGTTTAAATTTTATGTAGAAATATCTAGACATAGATTTAGGCCTAGATCTAGAGTCTAGATATCTAGCCCTAGCCTAGAATCTAGGGAAGAATACTTCTTTAATCCCATTTGGGCAATTTGCCTTTGTGTCACTGCAGCCCAGCTACAACTGGAGCAGGCACGTCGTGGCCACAGTGCAGGGCTGTGCAGCACTTGGATTTTTTTGGGGGGGGGGGTGGTAGGGATGAATTTTATTTAATTTTTGCCCGGGCAGCAACCTGTTCGGCCTGCTCTTTTCGATTTCCAACTTCCAAGGTAGGCTATCTTTAACGTGGACACAGGCCCTCTGAGTTTTTCATTTCTTATCCGAGAAGACTAGGTGATCGATCCTGACTTCCATAGGATCAGGGACAGGAAATTATTAGAAAAATCCCAAAATTCCAACATCCCTACACCGGCTGGGATTTGAACCTGATACCTTCAGCATGAGATTGAGAGGCGAGCACCTTGCCGCAAGACCCCAAATCTAGTGATTCTGCTGTCAGCAGCCTATTATTTTTAAGGAAGTACATGACACTACTTGACACGTCTTCTTTTCTGACTTTTGAAGTTCTTTTTGTTCACCTTTGATGATGATTCTATTCGCATTCCAGTTTTCATTCTCATGACCAAAAAAAAAAAAAGATGATTTAATTCCCACAATGAGAAAAAAAACAGGAAAAACTTCCAAATGTGTCTCATGCCATAATTGCCAGATTGCACCTTCTAATGTGCTCGGCAGTTACTTGCCAAGCCATACGTTAACCATAAACACGTCCCTTTAGAAGACTTTAAAACTCGTCAAAGGGGCTCTGTCTGCGGGGATCCTTATTCTACCGCTACATATATTTGGAATACATCATTCCTGCAAGGAAATCTGGCCACGGGATGCAATTGGAAGTCCTTCCAAACCAAGAACAAGTTTTGGGCAGAGGGGCATGCGGAGAGAAAATTAGAACTTTGAAGAGTTTGACACCAGCTCTGTATTTTTCAAGCATAATTTTAGCACCTCATCAATATTACCCCTTACTACTAAAGAGTTTTTAAAAAATTTTGTTTCCTGTTGGACAGTGTATGATGTCGTAGTAACAGATTATTGATTTCATGGGTCTTCACATTTAGACTCAGCCTGGGTCATACCCACCTCACACACCATTTTTTACTTAGGGGGGAAGATCCCCCCAAGTGTGTGGCATGCAATTACCATTTTTATCAATAAAACATACTTTAACTGAATGTGTAGACTTCATGCATATCCGAAGAAGGCACTATGCCTGAGGGTCCTTGAAAGAATTATTTTCTGACTTGGACCCGCAATGCATCCTGTCCTTTTTGCGAGAGGCTAAGATCTACAACTTGATTTAATAACTTTTATACTCGTTTACAAAACTTTTTCCAGATCTATACTAAACCGCTTTTTAAAAATTTTACCATGGTTAGTATTTAATTCTATGTTAAACCTAACAGCTCTGAACACGAAACATAAATAAGTAAAGTGTACCCAAATAGACTGTGAAGGGCGCAAAGTGGCCGTTATCGTGCCGACGCACCTTAAAACCCAAACTCAAACTCAAACTTGTTTTGTTTGTGTCTGTGATTAGTGACTGAAATTTTAATAAGTTGATTCTCATTAATTTTTTACTCAATGCCCTGATTGCATGCCACACACTTGGGGGGATCTTTCCCCCCCTAAGTAAAAAATGGTGTGTGAGGTGGGTATGACCCAGGCGGAGTCCAAATATGAAGACTCATGAAATCAATAATCTGTTACTATGTCTTCATACACTGTCCAACAGGAAACAAAATTAAAAAAAAACTCTTTAGTAATAAGGGATAATATATATATATTTGGCCCATTGTGTGATTATCTTGTTTCATTTGACTTTTGCCCATTCTGAACAGGTACGGAAAAAAAGCCTTCAATTTCAAAATTCCATGGAAGAAGATTGCAAAATTTTGGCACGGTGTATTGAAAACCAGAAATATTCTCAGTGTCTGATGCTTTGTTTCATCCTGCTAGATCCTTGCATTTGCTCCTTATTTGTGGCATAATTTTAACTCACAAGTCTTGATACATATATTATATAAAATACGTTTTTTCATTTTTCGGATGTTCAGTGTTTAACTGTTTGTAAGTACTTGAATACACTAGTTTTTTTATGCAAAGTCAAAGGTAATACATGTATTTGAGGTTTGTTAATTTAGAATCCTGATAATGCAGACCGATACCATGTGTACTTCTCACCATATTCAGTGCTTTTTGATTGACGTTTTTGCAGGTCTGAATACTGGAAATCTGTTCCCAGAAAATTTTGTGACTTTTGTAAATGTTGGATAACAGACAATAAGCCTGTAAGTATGAATTGTATACAGCAAAACAGCAACAGAAACATGATAAACACAGTGGAAGGAATGTTGAAGCCTGTTTGAATATTTGTTGGTCATCGGACAGAAGACTGAGGTTTTTACTCTCTTGAGTTTGACAGGATCTCTCAGATTTATTGTTGCACATTTTTGAGCTCATGACAAACTGAATTTCAGCAGGTAACCTATGTAGTAGATGCAAATTATATTATATAACAGGGAAGTGAAATCTTCAAAAGGAGAAATTATGACAATCGAAATTTGAAATTATCATATAATGTCAGATCTTATAGCAACTGTGACAGTATTTATCTTAAGGGATCTTGTGTAATCAGTTCATTTTTGTTTCTGAATCTGACCTACAATTTTATTCTGCCTTTCAGAGTGTTGAGTTTCATGAAAGAGGTAAAAGACATCAAGAAAATGTACAGCTCCGTCTCAAAGAGGTAAGAGGAGATTTCCCTATACGGTTAGTAAAGTAAACAATTATGTTGTTAACATATGCTGGAAACCCCTCAAGTAAATTCCACATGATAAGCTGTAAGAATTGGAACAGAGTTCATTGTTTCACTGATTTAATGTACTAAAATTGGAAAGTGTATGGCCTATTTATTTTTCTTGTTTTCATTTTTTGAGATCTTCTGCTGTTGCCCCAATTTTCAAAGATTCTAAAATTCTGCAAAATAAACAGAAAACAGAAATATCTTAGTTTAAAATTTGTATGAAAACTTCATGATCTTTAATAACCTTGAGCAAATTTGCGGTGAGGGTCTTAACTCCAATACAGAAATAATAGTGATAATAATTATGAGAGTAGTAAAATATTTAAGCAGTGATGTTAATGAGGGGAGATAAACTTTACCCTTGTCAAATGTTTAAAATTCTGAGTGTCAGTTCCCAAAAAATTTCTCAAATGATAACCATTGTGTGATTAGCTTGTTTCATTTGACTTTTGCCCATTCTGAACAGGTACGGAAAAAAAGCCTTCAAAATTCCATGGAAGAAGAAGAGATGAAAAGGGAGATGGATGCAATGGAAAAGGTTAGTGCACTGACTGAAATAATTTATGTAATCATTAAAATTCTTATAAGTTCTGCTTTGTTTTCAGAAGTTTATCAATTCATTTTGAGAGCAGAATCGAAGAACTGTCAAAGCAACAAAATATTTGAAATGATAATGAAATCTTAGAAATTACTTAAATCCACTTTGTATTGTCAAAATTTATGAGGAGAAATATGTGTCTTGGCATTTTCAAGATGGGTGTGTATTTTTGTAGGCTGCACTGGAAGCATTTAAGAAAGACCTGAAAGACAACCCTGAGCTGGCAGCCAAATATGGAGTTTCTTTAGAGCCAAAGCCACAAGAAAGCAGTAAGATTTCTTTCAACCTTCATGCTGATCTCACTTCTAGTTTTTTGTGTTTACCATCAAATGAATGGAATTCAGAGCTCACTCTTCTACGAATCTCCAGATGACATGCAGGTTATGGGTGCTTCTGGTAGGGGAGACTTCGGTTCTGTCTTTGTGTTATATTCTGTCTATCATCTTGTTTTTTCCTAGCATATTGTGACCATTATCATGGCGATGTGCTTTCTTCAAACTCAAACTCCAAATGATCTTTGACCAGAATTATTTTGAGTCTTAATGAAATATCGATGAGTTCTGTGGTTATCTCCGAGGTGATGAGAGCTTTCCATCATTTCTCTTTCCCTAACATCACCAACTTTAATTAGAATAGGACAGTTAATAGTACAAATTAAGCCTAATTTGTGTTTTGTTTGAACCCCAGTTGCATGTAGTGCGGTCAGACATATGATCATTTTCATGCATGTTAGTCTAGTCTACTTGAAGTATTTATCCAGCTGACATCCGGTGAAGAGAATATCGGATATTGCAATACTTAATCTTTGATGTACGTCATGGGTCTAATGGACCCAGATGCAATTAATAACATTTGTAATTATCATATTTGTGGGACTTCTGTGGTCACCAATGCACATGCATTTTTACTGTTCCTACCAGTACATCCGGAGGTCTCAAAGACACCATACTTATAAAGAGGATTTTATTTGTAGAATTTCACTGGCATACCCTTAGTTGTATATCCTGGGGTCTCAGATACACCACACTCCTAAAGAGGATTTTATTGCTATATCCCCACCCTTATGTTCAGGGGTCTGACAGACGCCATACTTTTAAAGAGGATATCCTAATAAATTATTCTTTAGGAGTATGGTGTCAATTAAGCACCACAATGTAAAATTGTACGCCATGCATAGTTTTGGTGACTTATGTCGAGGATTAACTTGCTTCTGTCACTGACTTGCGATCAGTTCTTCGCCGTTCTTCTAACATATCAGTTTCTACATTGTGAAGTTTTTAGTTCTTAATTCCCACAGTTTTGATAAGACTTAATGCACACCAAATCACCGAGTTTGTTAATTTTGTACTAGTTGTGGATGTATTTTTGGACATTCCTTCAGTGGTTATTGGCATGTGTAGGCTATTTCTCTAGGAATCCCAGCCCCCAGCATTTACCTAGATCATTTTCCACCAATATGCAGAGCTACTCCTAATTGCTATCACCATTACTGATAAGTTCATTCACATTTTTGGAATATGTATCATCTTTTGCACAGGTAAAAAATCTGACAATAAAGACACAGTGTCATCATCTGAGACATCAGTGACAGAAGATAATAAATCAGAGGCACCTAAAATAAAAGAGTGGTTTGAAGCAGCAACCCCTGAAGGTTACCACTACTACTGGAGTACAGTTACTGGAGGTCTGATAGACATTTTCATTAAAATGGAAAATTAACATGAGTATAATAAATGTTGAGCATAATTCCAGGCAGGGAAATTTTTTTTCTGTCTGCAGTGATGTATCTGAAGCTTTTGCCTATACCTGAACATTATGGGGTTTCATGATTGGGCGTAGTAAATGATCAGTGGAAATAATTTTAAATCATGATTTTCCATGTAAATTCGTATTTTATGTAATGTTTAAAAGGCTTTTCCACCAACTATTGTCAGGAAGTATTGAAAGATTTTTCACCTACATTTTACATGCTTTTCAATACACCCCTGGTGTCAGAAAAAAAAGAAAGAAAAAGAAAAGAAATAATTATGTTCACAAAAAAAACCCAACACGCATATAATACAGTGGAACCTTAAGCCAAAATTCAGGGGACTGGTAATTGTATTTTGTATGAACAGTAATTTAGGTAAAGAGATGCCCTGTATCCAACAACTAAACTCTGTTTTGTGTTTGTGTGCATATGATGCATGTGACTGAGATATGTGTTTATGTACAGTAGTCTAAATGAACAGCCAAAACTGGGTGGTGGTCAACCAGTTGTATTGAGTGTAATGTATTTGAACTGCTGGACAAGTACTGTTAATGACTATTGTAGTTGATGTGACGCCCACGACATGTTTGTAATGACCCACAGAATGGTGAGAAGACGAGAGCGTGATGCTAAAAAGAAAAAAGTATACTACTCGAGGCAGTGGGGCCTTTCTGTATGATGTTCTCGTCGTCTAGGTCAATGACACTGTACTGTCCTCCCCCCATATCAAATATCAAGTAGACCTGCATTGTCAGGCATGAAATTATTTCACATCAAAGGCATTAAACTTTTTGAGATGGCACTCCTGCTCGACCAAGACAGTGAAAGAGAATCTGGCAGTTATTAAAAGGGAATTACATGATTTTCCTTATGTACTAGCTGAGGTCCCCCGGCCCTGCCAGGGATAAATTGGTTTGAATATTGGTTTCAGTTCTGGGTGGTTATTATGGACCTGCTTCATCTGGCCTGTTACTATTTGTTTATTTTATTTTTGTTTGTTTGTTTTTAAATAAGTCTTACTGCTCTGCCTTTGTGAGTTGACACACTGCGCATCCCGTACAACAGCATGATTTGCGCACGGGTTAGTGTGTTTGATAGTGAACACATCGCAGGAAGTGATAACGAAACCTTAAAATGGCGAACCATGACTCGAAATAGATCTAAATCATGGCGAAACAATAAATTTCCAATAAAAAAAACAACACCGATTTGAGACTTCTATTAAAAACTGTGCACCCTTACATCCATTCTGATGCACCATATAAAATTTGAAGCCTGAGTGTTGAGTGGTTCAGAAGCCTTTTGCAACGAAAAATCTCAAGCCCACAAATATATATAGTATAGATGAAGAGGTGTTATCTTATAGAGAATGTAGAAGGAATATGACGAGGCTGTGGAAATCTTTTGGGTGAAGGGAAATTTATTATTCACTTTCAGTGTAAGTAGGTTCCACTGTATTCATGATCAGATTGATAGCATTAAATGAAAATGGCAAGACTTCCTTCCCTATTCTTAGAGTCTCAATGGGAAGCACCAGAAGAGTATCTCTCTTTAGAAGAACAGGAGGCCACGAAACAAAAGTCAGAAGAAATCTCAGGATCAGGGAAGGAGACATCTGATAGCACAAAGGTGGGTAGGATATGATTAGAGTAATTTTCACTTGTTTTAAGGCTCTGGCAATCTGTTTAGATGACCACGGTGAAATTGGATTTTGTTTGCATGCATCCTGTTCATTGAGTATATATTATTTTGATCTGTCAGTTGGGCATTCCTTTATAAACAAGAAGATAAAAAAGGAAAGAAAAAAAATGATTGGATGTGACTCCTAATGCATTTGCACATTTTTTCACAAGCTTTATATTTTTTCATTGTTGATGGCCAGTTTCTATGCATTTCTGTTTATTTGTTTGCTTTGGATGTGTGCCTGGGCAGGGCAGACTCCTTGAGTTCAGAGAACTGTGAAAAGCTATTACAAAATTGTATTGGCATGTGTTATAAGATTTTTCTTGTGGAGTGCAGTGTTTATGAAATTTGCATATATGACAAAGATATTATCATGCCATGTGTATATCTTATCAGTCAGTAGAGGTTCACTGATCAGGAACCTAAAAATAATGCCTTTTCTATTCATGATATTATCATTCCTTTGATTTTGGGAAACTAATGCTTTAGCGTGATCTTGAGCAGTGGTGTTTAGAAATGTGATGGGAAAGGAAATTGATACATAATACATTGATTAATATCCTTCCTAGTTTATTGTAGGTAGTCCAAACTGATTTTTACTTTTCATCATATCTCACCAGTTATTATCAAATCTGATGGAGCTTGTTTTTCCAAGAATTTTGATACAAAATTTATTATTCTGGCTTAAAGACTTTGAAAGTTATGCCATTTTCAAAAGTGGAAAAACACCCTGAATTTTCTACCTTTGCAAATTGCACGATAGTCCAACTTTGACTGCCCATAAAATGACGGTTTATTGAGTCAGGACATTAAAAATTCTTGGTTTCCAAGACAAGGGGATGTACATTACCCTCAATTTTTTTCGAGGGGTACATCTTATTTTACATTTTTTAGTCGCCAAACTTCATCCCACGTCAATTTTTTGTGAACTCTCACAATGGAAACAAAAATAATGCTTTTGTTTTTTTTTTTAATTGAAAAGGAGGTCAACCATGTCACCATTGACTTAGCACTGAGTGTCGGACAAAGGTGGCGAAATCAAGCGTCGGGTGGGTCTATAAAAACAGTCAGCGCTTTGTGCCGAAACATGCCCAACTATGTCTGATCTTGATACCTTTATGATACAAAGGCTGAAGTTTATTGGCGTATAATTTTTATCCAAATCTATTCAAGTTTCTGCCAGTTTTGCAGTCAACAAACTTTTCAACAAATGATTTTTAAAGGCATTTCAACTTAAAACACGATGAAAAATACATTGAATTAAACCTCATTTATATGGCTTTCTGTGTGAGTTATTTGCAAACATGTGCGCTCCATCGGCGCGACGCGCTACGACCCTTTATTACGAGGGGGTCAATTCGGTATGTGCAACTTAGAGCAAAAACGGCAAGACAATGGCTTTTCAAGCTGTAAAAACACACAGCTGAAGACAATTAAACAATACAGAAGGAAGTATATTCTGTCAGAGGAAGGATTGAACGTTATTTTGATGTAGGATACATGCCGTTTCACACAAATAAACAGCAGTAATAGCCTTGTAATGTTGGCCTAAAATTATGCCAAAAACGGGATTTTGCCCCTTTAGCGAGGCAGTTTGGACTACAGGTACCTACTTATTGTGTAGGAAACTGTCCCACTCTGGTAAAAGGATTTATTTAAAAATCAAGTATGTGAACGCTACCTAATGATCACGTAATGAAAGTGTTATTCATCTTGTACTTGTCCAGGAAACCTCCACTGTTGCAAGCAAAGAAACCAAACCAGTGACAAGGGTGGATCCAAGCCACAGTCGTTCTGCATATGGTGCTTGGGATGTTGTGAAAGAGATAGAGTAAGTTAATGTTAACATTACAGGCTGGATTCATTTGTGTAGTAAGAATTATTGGAATGATTTAATTTCACCAATTATTGGATTCTACTCAGTTGTTCTTTTTTTCCAAATTTGTACAAATTATCATGTTTTTCAAGTGTCATGCATCATGCATTAGAGAGTAATCATCGTGAAAACATCATAGTCTCTGGTTCAAAAGTCTGCATGGAGTTACCAACATTTTTTATTTCCATCCTTGTAACCTTTGTCTGACCAGGGCTTCAAACAATGCCAAGTTTTTACGTATGTATCGTAAAAAAGCATCATGTACTCTTACAGCTGTTCCTGCCCAGGACCAGGGCTTGTTTGGCAGTGTGGATAGCATGTGTTTCTCTTTTCATGTTGTAACAGAAATTAAAACTGGGCTTGAGATATAACTCGTGCTATACATGTATGTAAATTCATGTGTGTGAGCTTCGTGGAAATATACATGCAAAGATTTCAAGGTAGGAAATAGTAAAATGGTACGGCCAGAAATGGCTGCCAGAACAGGATTACACGTTGTTTTGGTTTGGCCAAACTATGCTAACTGTTTTAGTATAAACACTGGCCTAACAGTGACCGATACTTTTTTGTTCAGGTACAGCTGGGCATAGGATATATGTCTATACATGTGAAACTGTCAAGTCTGTCTTTCATTTAAGTACGCTTATACTATATGTCCCATGGTTACCAGATTTGATACAAGCGTCCCTGGGGTGATGAAAAAATACAAAACAGCATGTATTTGCATTTTTTTTTTCTGTTTGCCTTTTTTGCCTTTAAACTGTAAAGGATTTGAACCAGAGAACCTATTATGGAGGTATTATGTATGTGTGTGTGGAGAGTAGGGTAGAAAGAATATAATATTAACAATGCATCATTTGTCAAACAGTCTGATTTAATGCAGATTCAGATTCTGGTCATGTTTCATAAAAGTTGGTCCTTTTTTTTTTTTTTTGCCCCATCACATTTTATAAGTATGAATTATTGCATAGACTGGGACATTGCCTGATAGTGGGATTTATAATTGATGTTGCAGGTTTGTAAAAATCAATTTTCATAATGTGCCAAACAGGCAAGTTTGGATACCTTCATCTCAGGAGCAAGCAAACTATACTTACATAGAGAGAAATGCTGGATACCTCAGAGGATGATTGAATAAGTAACAACTATGACAAATAAAGCCAGTTTATGAGAGATGAAAAAATTCTGATGGAAAAAAGTGGCATCTATCTGAAGAGAAAATTTGTCTTTTGAAAAACTTATAGGTTAATGTATAAGGTGGCTACTTTTTACAATGTGGCAGGATGACAATCTGATTTAATACTTAACGTATTAGCGTTAAGACAGAAATGAAAGTGTGTGAATAATCACGTGCCACTCATATACTTTGTCCTGTCAGAAAGCCCAAAATGTATGACGAAAGCAGTGCCCCACCTGCCTTGGATGAGATACCTTTACCGCAAGACGAAAGAGAAAGTGAACCCAAACCTAAGAAGCCAAAGTTCCAAGAAAAGACAGTTACATCTCTTGGCCCTCCTTCCAGCGGTCCAGTCGCATTCAAAAAAAGAAAAATAGCGGCGGGAGCAAGGAATGTCAGACAGAAAAATGATGATGACTGACATTTTTTGTTTTAACTTTGTAAGAATGAATGTAAAGAATGAAAGTTAGAGAAGAGCCTATGATGTCCCAATGTACTCTTTTATTGTAAAAATTTGGCAATGGGCTGTTGTTTGTGACTTGTGACATGAGAAAACTTGTTAAAGTTGAGTTTGTGACACATGTGGTTGGCTCTTTCAGGTAAGGTGTCAATTTTGCAACAGATTAGGAATAAGAAAAAAAATAGATTGGAAGCCTCCTATGGGTACATATGAAAAGTCAGTATTCTCAATACCTGTTTTGAGATGTCTGAGTAGTTTGTATCTGGATGACAGAAATGTTAATGATTATGATTTCACTCCCAGATTTTCAGTAGTTTCTAAAAATATGTAGTTGATGGTTGATGATGATATGGTAAATTTCAACCTGAGTGCAGGGCTGAAGAAGTGAAAGAGAAGTATTTCATTTGTCGAAGGCACTAATGTGAAATTTTTTGGTGCTTGAGCACACAAAAACTTTGTTTAAAATTTTCCCTTGTTGACTTTATATAAATTCAGTGAGATTTAGAAATGTATGATGAATGATATCACATCATTAGACACTAAAGTTTATCACATCGACATCATTTGACTGCATGAAATCTCTTATACATGCCTGTCATTCTGTATGAACCTCAAGAGTGTCTGTTTTTCAACGAATGTTGTCCCGGGCGCAGTCTAAATTCAGAGCCAAATAGAGAAAATAAATATTGGATTCTGTTCATTGTCTAGCAAGATACCACATTCCCCAACAACAGCCTTTTTCAACACTAAACTGTTACCACAACATTTGCACTTGGATACTTCTCTTTTTGATGAATGAAAGTGTGTATGTACTCAGTGAATATGCAATGAAAACAGAGAAATAGATACGGCAAACATTCTCTGATTGATGTCTTATGTAAATCAAGATGAATAAAAAAAGATCTGTCACTACAAGCTGGAGTTAAAGAAAAACTTGATATTTCCTGTGTCTGTATAATATAATTATGACAAATATCCAGAAGTCATGGAAATGTGAGTGACCAGCTATATACATAGGGCCTACAGTATAAAAGGTGTCTGAAACCATTACATGAGAAACAATATGAAGAATGTCTGAGCTGTGGTAATTGATGTGAGAGCTGCTGGCAGATTCCACTGAGAAAATTGTGAATAAAATGTATGTTGATGTAATTCTGTTCATCTTTGTTGTCATTTAAACAGAATACTTAGATTAAAAAATACTGGAATAAGAACAATCAAATTCCTACACATTTACTTCACAGTCACACATCATATCGTCACCGTTCCCTAAGACTGGAGTAACTCAAAAATTCAATGAAGGCTTTTGCTAGAGGAGCTTAGTATTTTAGTAGAGTGCTGTACACAAGAATGTATATAATTATAATATAAGATAGGAATACTCAGATATGTTCTACACACAAAAATGTGAAAGCCAGAGTTTATGGATAATATATATTTTTATTTTTGCTCACTGTACAAGGATGAGAGTGCTACGGTTTTGTCAGAACTGAACTTTAATTTCATCATGGATGAGTTAATAATATCATGAAGTACATCATAGAATTCATTCTTCTTATCACAATAGTCCATATAATAATATACATTCCACAAGTATTACTGGTTCCTTTCAGTTCTAATTACTTGAGGAAAAATTTGTCACTCTTTTTCAAACCAAACAAGAAATTGTCTCTTTCTTTTAAATAGTCAGAATGAAACCAGTGCAACATAATAGCATTTTCTTCACAGCATTACAATATTGTTTTAAAAAAAAGGTAACAAACGGGCAACATACAAAAAAAAAGAAAAAAAGCAGTACTTAAAAATGTTCACGGTTAACATGTTCAGTTCAACACTCTTGATTGTATTACAGATATTTATTTTTAAAGAATATAACAATTTCATTCATTACCAAGTATGGTTTGTATAAAAATTAAAATTCCTTATGAGACTTGCATGATAAGGAATGTCCCTGTCTGTTCCTAAACTAATGTTTTTCATTGCCATGAAAAGATAAGGATTTGTGACTATGATCATGAGATGTATAAATTATCAATAAGAATATAAACTGCTACAAAATTCCATATGCATTTAAAATTTAAAATTTCATATGGTAAATTTTCCCAACATACGCAGATACAATGCTGACCAAAAATATCAACAACAACAAAATCATACACCTCCCTCCCAAACAAAAACTTTACAAAAATCACCTAAAAATATATTTAATAAAATAAATGAGACCTATTCCACAAAACTATAATTTAATTTTCATTGAAAAAAATCCAAATAAGTACTTGAACACTGGGAATTTTACTCATTATGGGTTAATTAAAACTGTACACAACATACCCTTTCAGGGCAAAACGTTCATATATCTGTGTGAAAAATTAAAAATAGAACATTTAAAAATCAATAAAACAAAACTTGATGGGTATTTGTTCATCTATTATGACAAGCAAGTCTGGAAGCACTGAACATAAGGAAGAAGCTAACACATAAATCAGTCTGAATTTAATAATGAACATATTCAGATCTACACTATCCTGAATATTCTGCACTTTTCAAATTGTAAATCCACTATATAAGCAAATAAATAAGACAACTGCGAAAAGGCTTTATACAATGAAACAATTACATATAGGTGGATAATACAGTTATTTGTAAACTTCATTATGCTAACTTACAATGGTGAAACTCTGACAGCACCAAAATACATCTATATCAGTGAGATATCTGGGGTCCTTCTAATTCTGTGATTGTTTTAGCTTGGGAGAAATAAATGATATTACCAATGAATTTGGACTGAACTTTGCATTTCATTTTCAGATCAATCACTGCAGGAAAATATAAAAGCCTGCTACCAGTATCTGACTACTTCCTATCAAAGTGTGTGGTTGGTGGGCACTTCTCATGGAATCTACCTCTGTCCAATCATTCTGCTTTATTCTGTCTATCCTGCCATGCAAAGGCAGAGCCATTTATGTGCTCATTTCTTAGTTTTGAGAAAAACACAAAAAACTGTATGGCATAGCCAGTCTACCGATATATGAGTTTGCCACACTAGAAACTACTATTTCAGTAGCAGTTCTGTTTATCTGTCTTTGACATAAAAGAATTATGTGTAAGACAAGTTCAGAGAGACAATGAAGTAGAGAAAGGCCATGCTGTCAGTTACTAGCTCTGCTTTTGCATGGCAGCTCTGACTTGCTTCTTCCTTGAACAATGTGGCAGTAGTTGTGTCCACATGCTTTCCTCAAACTCCAAATCAAAATAGTTCGAAGAAAATATGGTGTTTTGGAATTCTCATCGTGGATGCTGCTTACTTTCAAAGCCCAATTAAAGCTAACAGATCACAATATTCACAGTTCCAGTTCAGTGCTCACAAAATATAAGGTACAAGTTGTAGCATGAATTTGAGGTCAAAATACCATACGAACACAAAGGAACTGTCAAATAAACTGATACATTTTCATACACAGCGCTTGATCGAATATGTCTGCCATATTATGAAAAAAGAAAGATCGAAAAGGCCAATCCCCAAGTCAAATTCACTTTTTCAACATCATGCAATAATATGAAATGGTCACTTTTCCCTATGATTGTAGTAACTCAAAAATTCGAAAAATCGATTTTCATTTACATGATGAATTTAATTACATTCATAGCTGCATTGAATGATCTGGTTATAGACTCTTTAGCTGAAAAATAATCAAGCAAACTTAAAAAATTCACATTAACTAGACCAATTGTGCTGAAGTAAAATAGTTTTTTGCTTCTCCTGAGAAGTAGCCACAGCTGATTACTACAAGTTTAGGGAACGGTGAAATGTGCTCTATCTTTCTGTCTGGGTTCTGTCTGATTAGTTGTTTCTTTCGATCATCATAATATGGAAACTGAAGGAAGAAGAAAGCTGGAGTGCAAGGTAAAATGTATTTTACATCTCTTGTAAATTTTTGCTTTGATATTTTTAGTCCATGTACAGTCTCCTTCCATAACATGATAGATGTAAAAAAAATAACCAATTTTAATTGAAGTCATTGAAATAAAAACAGTTTGCATCACATACTCTGGCAACATATCAATTGTCATCTGATAATGATGTGACATAACAAACATCTGCCACACAATTTTTCACCGTAATCAACAAGGACAACATAAAATGTACACATAAAAGAGCCAGCAAACAGAATTTTTTTTTTTAACCACTGAATTCTGAACGAAGTTGAATGTAACCAATTAAAGTTTCATGAAAGACCAAGAATAACACACCACAAAAGAATTCAAAATTGTTCAGCATAAAATTCATATTTTGCCACCTTTCATTTTGGAGATTATCAGCAGATGCAGATTTCATCTTTCTGTTCAAAAACCTGAACAAAACATCAAATAAAACAACAACAACAAGATATTAAAAAGAAAAATCTGTGGAATCGCAGCAGGGATTGGAACAAAATCAAAATTTGGCAAAAAGAAGAGGGACAACACATAGGGCTAAAACATTTCCCCTGACAACTTTAGCCCTGAAAGAGAATTCACACATTTCAACTGCATGTCACAAAAATTTCATTATCAAGAGTTACTTCAGTTTCACAACATAATCTATACCTTGAAGGCGCTCATGTATACTTGTACAATAAAATTTAGATTTGATTATGCGCATCACTTGGTGGAACAAAATTAACAAAGTAACAAACAGAACTAAAAACATAATTATAATAATATACATTTAGAAACATATAAGGGACAATGGTAATATAATCAAGATTGCTATATGTATACATATAAATTTATTTGAGTTCAAATAACCTTGATGACGGTGGGTCAAGGCTTACAAAAGAACACCTCCTCATTGTAAGGCAGCAAGGAATGGAAACATTTTAATCAGGACTGTCCGCCTCAGGGCTAACTTCAGCTCTACAGAAATTGTTGTCCACCCTCAGCCTACGTTTATTCATGTATTATCATGTATTCATAAAAGTACGAAATATATCCTAGTTTACACCTGGGCTTAGGCCTGGCAGGTGGTTTCAGCCCATTTTCAGTCCTATGAAGATTTTGTATTTTTCGCCGATGATTTTATGCGATGCACGGCTTCCATCTCGGAGACAAAATTGTCCCTGTTAGGGCAAGTCTTGTCATGCACAGATGTATGCTTGTGAGAGGACATTTGTGTTAAGATTTTAGGGAAGGTGTAATGGAGCTAAAAGTCCAAGTTAAATCTTGTGTTTGGAAGCCACTGTTCAGACAGATTCCTATTTGATGCCTCAATATTTAAAGACATGTGAGACTATATATACAGAGCTATGCCTGAGCTGCCCAACGTACAACATTCCCTGAAAAAAAGTTCCATATGTACTGTCAATGTCAAAATTCATAAAATTCTTTGATGATCCCATTTGATCCTAGATGTGACAGCAAACACACTCTTTCTTTTCAGACCAAACTATAACTCAAACCTTAACAAATACTGACTGGTTCATTTCCCGTTCTGCAGGAACATTAACATAATCTCAAATACAATACTATGCTTGAATGGTTTTCTCTCTCCTTTCCCTTCTTGCCAAATAGCAACCATTTTTTGTCATATTATATTCGTTTGTCCCATAGAAGTCCCATTTTGGAGTGCATGTATACATCTTTCATATTCCTGAGCATACTGACGGAACTAGCCATATATGGTTGACATTGTGGGAAAATACTTTATACGTTTACACAACCTTTTTTCATGTCTCTGACACAGAGTAACCCTCTAGCTTTAAGTTATGTCTGTGAGGTGCAAGTTTTCGGACGTTTTCCCAACTGGTCTTGAGTAGTAGGTGACCCTTAGATTTATCAGGAATAGAAGTGATTTTGTCAGTTGCCCTCTACTGTGATGCATACCTGAACAGTGTGCATTTAAACAGGAGAAGAAATGGTTCAGCTTTTAACTGCCGGATCTCAAGTGCCCGTAACTATCTCAAAGGTGTCCAAATGGCTAAGCTTTAGTTTCAACTCGAACTCAAAACTTTAATTTTCTTTTTTTTTTTTTTTTAAATATTAAATATAGATTTTCTCCACTTTGCCACTCGTAGAACAGCTGGATGGTCCTCCTTCAGACACAACTGATGTCAACTTCCGTATCATCTTGTGGCTCCAGTAAACTCTTCTGGTCAGGTGTCGGTGGGGCCTTGACCTTCAGCCAGCTCAGACGAGAATTGTTGCTGTTCTGTCGTGGCTGTTTCAGTGGGTTGATCCAGTCATCTCCCCTGTGCAAGGAAATCTCATCTGTGTCCTGGTCCATGTAGAAGCACTTATAGTACTCTGCTGTGAGCAAATCTTCTTTCTTAGGCTTTCGGAATCTGGAAAAAACAAAAACGTATGGAAAGTGATCATTAGGTAAAGGAAAGTGGGTCAATGAAAAATGACAATAAGATACAAACACATGCTCTTACCACACAGGATCATAAACACACAGGTTTAAAGGCATTCCCATTTTCTGTCTCTCAGACAAAAAGTAATTTAATCTCAACTAGGGAGTGAACATAATGAAAGTGTGAAAAGTGGACGAGGCACTGAACAGGGAAAAACTGTCAACAGTAATGGAAAAGGGACTAGCATAATATTATTTCCTAATTAATAATAAACAACTATTAACTCAAGGGAAAAAAAAATAACATACCAGTGCTATACACTAGTATACAAAACATTTTTTAAAAAAAAAGCACACTTCCGAACCACAGTAAATACATATCAGTACAAATTATTATGTGCAAACTGGAACTATCAGTCATTCATGATTTCCTGTAGAAAGGAGAACATAAGATACACATAAAACACTGTAATGTACTCTTTGTATATATAAAATGTGCCAACAGATACCACTATCTTGCATTTTACTGGACTAGCCTCCGTGCTCAAACTTGAATTTCTTTGTTCCAAAAAAAAAAAAAAAAGATTTCTTGGGTCCCCCAATGCCTTAAATACTGGACAGTCCTTTAACTCTATTACTGTCAGTGAAAGAGTTACTGTGTCCCACCAAGGGGTTTTTAAGTGCAAAGTCTTTATCCTGTACAAAGTTAACATCTCAGACTGTTTTTCATTTAAAAACCTTACTAAAGCATACACTTCTGAAAACTGATGTAACTGGCTCAGACAGTCAAAGGATAAAAAAATCAGCAGTGCAATTATCTTATGACAGTAGTAGGGTTAAGTCCAGAGCAAATTAGCAAGTCTGTTGATCTGATAGGCCATCAGTAATAAACATCTAACTTTCAGTCCAGGAAGGCTCAAACAGTTTTTAGGCTGACAGAAGGCAGTTACAAATAGTGTGCCCTTATGAAATTTGATATGACAAAAGTGTGACACAAATATGCAAATTGTGCAAAACAGTAAAACTTCAGTGAGTATTTTTGCACCATGGGCATTACCAATGTTCCTGTCTGGCAAAACATTCTATCATATTTCATTATGTCTCCAATTGAAGTGGACAGAATGTGGTTCACAGTAAGCCTGAGAAAACTGCGCTTCTAATTCTGGAGATCTGGCACACAATGGCTATCTTATATTCTCCAATTCTTGATAATACGAAAGCCACAAAAATTTAAACATTGAATTTTTCAGTTGCGCGAAAAATGGAGTTGGAACAAACAAGCATTATGTCACGAAATGTGTGAGCACTGGCACATCTCACTTCAGGCGTCCATTTCAAGTCTGAAATTATTTTCACTCTCATTAAAAGTGAATCAGTGAAAAATGTGAAAACAAATTGCATAGGATGACCACTGTGATAAAAACAGTGTATAAAGTTTCTCAGGCCCTGAAACTATCTGATCCACAATGGCTCAGGTATCCCCTCTCATGCACCACTGCAATGTCTTTAATCTATGCAAGCTGTTACAATCCCGAATGAATATTTGACGATTATAAACATTATTACAAATAAAAAAACAACAAAACAGGATTGACATGACATGCCTCAGCTTTTTCTTGTGATTTGCATTCTACTCATGTAGAATCACCCACACCTTCATAGATCGTCAATATGAAACCACATTTAAGAAAGTTTCTAATGCATTTTGTTATTCATATTGACAATTTTTTTCAAATAATTTCAATTATACCCGTTTTTTAAAAATCTGACGAAGGTCTTCAGTGACTGAAAGATAATTTTTATCCCTTCCATTCCTAATTCTAAAAGGAATGCACCGAAAATATCTGAAAACCTGCGTGGGAACTTCCAATAAAATTAACCAGTTACATATCACAGCTTTTTAATAGGATGGAAACAATTTTAAACTGAACAAATGACTTAGAAACATCCCAATATTTTCTGTGTTCAAGAATAATAATGGATGAGTCACCATAAAACCCATGGTTAGTGTCAGATTTGAGAAATCCTCTTAATAAGAGAGATGCAATGGTGTGTGCTGTTACTCTACTTCTTCGGTAGTATTTCATTTATTCTTGCCAATTGCTTTTTCCTTTTCGATAATGCTTGTCAGAAACTAGAAAATCACAATGCTTAAGACAATGCTACAGACAGGAAGTGCCAAAACTGGGAAAAGCATTCAAACAGACAGCTAGAATATACCCCTAAATAATTCCAGTATACATATGTACATGCTTTTCATGCTCCATTCAGCCATGCTATATACTAATATATATGCGTATATGTCTATTTATATAACTTGCATTCTTCCTGACTTTATCCTGCCACCGAATATAGAATTAGCCAGCCAAAGCAGTGATTCTTAAAATTTTCTTTAAATCTGACACTCATCTTCTTGTGTCAAATCTGAAAATATTTCTATCTCAAGTACCTCTCTTACTGCGGCAAAATCTCAGTACATTACTTCTGACTGAGTCCAGATGGAGGCATCTCTACTTTGAAATTGAAGAGGTCAGGATTAGAAAATGTCTAAGAACCAATGGCACTTAGACCCCTTCAATTTCTAACCTCCTCAATTGCCACACCATGATTATGGCAAGAAGACAAAATTTTAGCAGATAACTTCTGGCTGAATCGACATGACAGTATCCATAACATGAAATTGCTACTACTTCCATGAGTAAGGCAAGAAGACATCCTATGTAATTGTCCCAAGTCTAAGATCCACTGCCTTGAAGACTCAGGCAGATAGTACAAGAACTGAACTATAACACCATCAATCTTCACATAGCAGTGAAATATATGTAAATCTGTCTCCTTAATAGCTCAGCATTCCAGCTGATGAACTATGTCAGCTGTCTCGGTGAGCTAAAAATGCATTTGTTACTTAACCTCCTGCTTTTATAGATTGTCCAGCCACCCTCATCTTGCCAGAGCACCTCTTTAATTTCACTGCACGAGCTCTCTTATCATTTGTTCTGATTAAACAAGGTCTCCTGAAGTCTGGATCCATTGGCAAAAAATGTGTTTAAATTTTACTATGATAAATACTCAAACTGAAGCTTCAGAATCTGCAACACATGTTGCTGTACGTGCTGAATACGAGAACAAGAATGCAAGATCCAGTCAAATGGCCCCCCACACCTCCAGACATATTACGATTTTCTTTGGGGTTACCTGAAGTCAATGGTTTATCAGAATCGGCCCAGAGCAATCACTGCACTCAAGGAGGATATCATCTCCACATCACTTCTGCTACATTAAGAAATTTCAGCTTTCTTGCATTCAGCTTATACACAAGTATCACGAGGTCCAAGGCTGTCCATCTGAGTATTTACTATAATAAAACTTTTTTATGCCTTTTTGCCACAGGATTCAGACTTTTGGGACACCCTGTATGTATTTCATGTTTCCCCACTTGACACAATCTAATGACTCTATGACATAAAGCTTGATGTCTGAAATCCTACAGCGCATTAGAGCGCTGAGCTGGAGCTTCGCATGAACATGCAATTAACAAATGGTTATTTTCTGAAGGAAGCAACAACAAACAAATCCATAACTGCAATAAATAAACATGAAAATCCATTTTCCTCGCCCTCCTCTCACCCCTTGCAAGGCCCGAGTCATATTCTGGGACTCACCATACTCATTTTTCCCTCGTTCCTTCGGCCAGTGCAATAGGAATCAACTTTCTTTAAGAAAATGACATAAAATTAAATGGACGGGCCTAACATACAATAAAACAGATTCAGCGTGGCAACCAAAGCACATGAGAACTACTGAAGCATTGTGAGACACAAAACCCTGTAGAGAAAACTCAGGGCAAGCTCACGCTAAGAATAACATTAAGCATAACTGCAGTACTCAGGGATATATGTGGCCCTTCAGTAAAATCCCCAATGGATTTGTTTGCATAATTGTTGCATAAAACCAGATCAGCATACACTGAAGCAACGATACATGTATATTTTAATTATTTTTTTTAATACTTAGGCCAAAAACTTGGAAATCCAGTAAAAAATTGGCAAACTTGCGTCCCTGTAGTATTCCTGCATGGTTAACTAGTACAGTATGCTTTACATAAAAAAAATACATATTTGAATGCAAAGAGTTAAAGCTCCAACTTTTCCATCATAAAGGATACCCTAACTCAGTGGATAATATTAGACTAGGTCAAACAGATTCCAGGACAAAATTAGCAGGGTTAAAAAAAAAGGGGGGAACTGGGGTGGGGGAGTAACAGTCTGAGTGCTGTGGGTAATCTGCCATAATATATGGCAGGATTTCAAGTGAACAAATCCGTTCTTATTGTACTCATTAAATTCTATCATTTTGTTTTTTCAAGCATAAATAATTGTGGTTTGTAGTAAATCATAATGTGTGATGTGACTCTAAAATGCAGTATAATGCAGTTCATGGATATGATGTTCCAGGCTTCAGAGCAGTGTCATGTTATATTTCAAAGCAGACTGCAACTCTGGCCATGATAAAAGGCAAAGGCTGATTTGCTATGATACAATGGGTGGAAACCTTGCAGTTCTACAAAACAAACTGCTAAAGATGGCTGGGAAATGGATAATTGTGAAGACATGACAAAATAAGCAGATTGGACTCCATAGAAATCAGTGATGAAAACACACCAATGCAGAATATCTGCTATTCATTTAGTTCACAGCTAAAGCAGGACAGAACTGTGAACCTCCAAACAAATTAATGTTGACATTAGTACATGTATAGAGTTTATGGTGGACAAATCAAATAAATGTACTCAAGTTATTAAACTGTAAATTTTCCAGTTTAAATTTCCTTCAAATTCATTTTTTTTTGTTGAACTTTTTGAATTCTCCTTAACCCCTTGAACCCTACCGACCGGTACACCCGTCGGACTCTACTGCTACGAATACCCTACCGAAGGGTACACCGGTCTGACATCCCTACCCTAAACTTCGTAGTCCTAAATGGTTAAAAATAGGCTCAATGAGTGGCTTTCAGTGTCGGACACTTAGAAATTTGTTAATTGCAAATGGCTGCGCCCATAGATGTGTATGGTTGTTGTTTTTCATTGAAAAATCAATAATGAAACGTTGCTGGTGAAACTCCGTGTTCAGGGGCGAAAAAAGGTAGAACCCACCTGCAGGTCTAAGTGGCACCAAACACAGCGATAATGGCTTTGAAAGTGTGAAGAGTATTTACATAATATCCCTATCAATTATCTCTGTCCCAACTTCTATGTTTATTGTGCTACATGCACCAACTTGATATGGGCGTTTTTGTCTGATGAAGCCAGAGATAGGTTTTTTTTTTTTTTTTGGCAAAGTGGCCAGGGTTCAAGGGGTTAAAACCTACTGCTCTTTTGAGGCGTGAGAAGCTTTTCATGTTAGTATCAATATACTCTAACAAGAGAGAATTCAGAAGATTACACAAAGAGTCACAGCTCTCAGCCAAAAGGAGTTAGATTTGTATCATGCTGACATTAAACGTACCACATGGTTATAGTTACATGATCATAACCTCGGGTTTGCAAAACACAAATGGGAAAGTGGCCGTAAAAAAATTCAGAATGTCGCCCGTCTTGAAAAGAAAACTCAATCTGTTGCTTTTTGGAAACACAAGTGCCTAATTTTGCCGGCTTGCCATGTTTCGGTCTAATTCTAATCAACAAAGGATTTCTAGTCCAATGTTTGGCCTCAGGTGCGAAGTTAAAATGTGAAACAGATTTTCAGCAAAAGGGTACAAAGTAGTTACCACTGTCCTCTATGTGAAAGAGAAGATACAACATGTGGACTCACTGACTGTGCATACAGGGACTCATAGTTTGTCTTTTAAACGTTTGTGGGAGAAATAAAAGTACAAATATGTGAGTGGATCTGGCAAACGAGAAAACCCTTCCAATGGGGAAAAATTTTCTATGCAAATAGTGACTTGCTAAGGAAATCAGCTATTTTTCTGCATTAAATTAAAAACATTTTGCCTGAAATTGTATTAGAAATATTTTATTTTGATTTTAAAGAGGTATAAAATGTTCACCTAAAGCCCTACTTTGCCAGATCCACCCACATTGTAGCATTCTACAGTGCTTCTACAATAGAAACAGACTTCACACATGTCTCAGGTGGCATGATCAGAAACTTTTCACACCGCAGATTCTCTTGCCATATATGAAAATATATGTGTGGGACAAGATGAGTCCAAATTCAGCAATCTCCTGTGTTTCCAATTCAAAAACTTACATAATGTTACTGAATGTTTCTATTCTCTTTTGTTTTGAATTGCTGTATTCACTGAAGTTTCAGGCGATCTTTGAAAAATGTTGCTATGATGGTAAAATACAATGCACTTTTTATGGCACTCTTCGATAAACCCAGTGCATGCGACACTGTATTTGATATCAATTTATCATATTGCTTGAAAATTAATTATATGGGGGTGGAGCAGAAAAAAAAGGAGAGATTGGGGAGACGGAGAAAAAAATGCTGGATTAAGGGAGCGCAGAAATTTTTGTACTTGGCCCGTGAAGTTGCATGTTATTTACTAGTATTTTAAAAAATATTAGACATTCGAAGTGTTGTATTAATCAATTTCCTGGAATTTAAATATCTGTGAGCCAATCTTAAATCACTTTTTTGTTCTCCTGTAAAAATGTCAAAATCGGAGCTCCGTGAATAGAAATATTCAGAAACAATATGCTTGAAGCAATGTGATTCACACAGACTAAGTTTTTGCAGGAAAAGACAAAAAGGCACTTACGTTTTGAGTAACAGTGAAGCAGCAACAACAGATACTGAGGAGGCTGCCATTGCTGCTGATGCCATCCATGGTCGCAGGGCAATGCCCAGAGGAGTGAAGACACCTGTAGATACATGCAGGATGCAATAATTGCAAGTAAATTTTACTCTACACTCAACCTTTTTACACTGCATGGCTCGCCTTTTTCACCTTCCCTCTGAACGCTCTTGTTTCATGGTAATTATTCCCCGACGACATAAAATTTTGGAGTCAGTTTGAAACTCCACGTAAAATCTCTACCAAACATACAGTATGACAAGTGGTGTCAGTGTACAGATTTTAAGAGCAGAAGACAGGAATTAATTATGTTTTGTATAAAAACATACATTGTAAAGTGTGTATTGCAAATCATTGCAAACTCACGCTTTGAGCGTTGTGGCATGAAAGGTTGGGTGAAGAGTCATTCAACTGCAGTGCATAGTGTATCCATCCGCTGTAAAGTGGGTCACCCATGCATTGCACAAAGTTATATGAGAAGGTTAACTATCCCCACATACTGATTGATTTCATTTTTATTTTAAAAAACAATGAAAGGACAACAAAAAACACCAATGAAAAGAGCACTTTGCTGAGGTTGAAATGGACCACACAAATTGGCATTACTAAACTTTCAAAACCACTCACCTGCAGCAATAGGAATTCCCATAAGGTTATAAATACATGCTGATATGAAGTTGATATGGATCCGTTTTACTGTTTTCTTGGAGAGTTTTATGGCCGAGTACACATCCAGGAGGTCATTCTGAAATTGGTACATTGCAGACCACACTATGAATAAACATTCAAATATTTAATGATTTGTTAAAACAGCGTGCTGTTCCTTAATCTCTCTTGTCACTGCATAACAAACAAAATATGTGAGTAGAACTGACAAAACAGGGCTAAAGGTGAAAGTTTTGTACCTCTTTACAAAAATCAAAATAAAATATTTCTAGGACAATTTCATCTAAAATATTTACCTAAATGGAGAAAAAAGGGTAATCTTCATATTATAAGCAAATCTCAATTTCCATAGAACATTTTTCCTCCTTTGGGGGGGGGGGGGGGGGGGGGGGGAGTTTTCTCAGGAATTTGGTCTTTCACCTTAAACCCACTTTCATCAGATCCACTTGCAAATGTTCCATAATTCATTCTCATTCGGGAACGTTCTAGGATAATGATGTTAAATCTTTCATCTATCTTGAATTCAGAATTTCTCTGCATGTCCAACTGATTATACAAATACATGAAACTACAATCACCTCTCAGAACCATCCACATTTTGTGGGTCAGCTGTTGGAACCTCATTAAAACTAAAATCATAGGCTAAAATCTAACATTACAAAGCCAGACAGAGAAAGAGTTATGTTCACTGCTCAGCTATAGCTTTCTATGTGAAATGCCACTGTCCACCAACAAACAACAGCCTCTGAGTTCAGTATGAATGAACGTTCCAACAGCTGACCGACTATTTTGCTGTTAGCACTTTCTCCAAATTTAGTCATATATTATACACCAGTGTAAGTTATTTATGTTCTGCAATGCTCATCAACAGAAGCACGGTTACCCCTCACCACAAGAATCTCACCAAGAAATGTATGAATCAAGTCTTTCTGTCCACATTGCAATAAAGTTTGCCTCCTTTTCAGACCCAACATAACAAATACAAGGACAACATTATCTGAAGTTCTTTTGCAGTGGTACTATTTATTGAAAGATGCATAGGAAACCATTCTCAATGACACTGAAAATTTTATATGTTGCCAAGAAAATAATTTCATTTTTAAGTGGCCATTTTTTGCAGTGTAAATTTCAAGTGACGGACAAATCAACATTTAATGAAAGCACAGTGGTCTATGAAAATCTGCGAAAGCACCTGGAGTATATCTACATGTCCAACTTCACAGTCACAAAAGATAATCCATAGCTGGACAGTTCATTTGACAGTCCTAGAATTAAGATAAGAAAAGCAACTGCAACTCTTAAATGGGGTAAATTTCCCACTCAGGGAAATTAAGAACTTCAAGCGCAGCTGATATATAAAAAATATATTTCCTGATTATACACAAAGATGTCTACTGACATGCACCGCCTTTGTAGTGCTGCTAGGTCTATGAATTCAAACCCGTATTGTTGTGGATGGAAATAAAGCCACATGACATGAATATTGGGAAGAAACGTTCTGAAAGTTTACGTCAAAGTATGGCAAAAAGTAAAAAAAAGAAAAAGTTGTACGTGGCAAAGCCTCATGTAAGATAGAATAAAGAAATTTCTAGCCTCCATACACTGACGGACGTGGCACATTCCAAAAATCCAAGCCTGGAATCACAGCTAAGTACTTGCAATCGCACTGGTTGAACATTCTATACATTTTTTTTTATTTGTTTAATTTTCCACCCTGTTACAGTATTTTTCCTCACGAAGATCAATTGATCAAAAGCTTAATTTGTCTTCCCTTTTCCTTCGCGTTTTACTTTATACTTTATTATTTCTTTTCTTTGGTACATATAACTTTTTTTTTTTTCCCACACTTTGACTGTGTGTCAAGCTTTGCTGCGACCCCACAGATTTTCTGTGGTTTTTGTAATATTTTAAATATTACTGTTTTAAATACCTTGATAAAGATTGCAAGAGAAAAAGATCTGCTGTTACAAGTACCTTGATAAGGACAATGTCCGCAGCCTCCACTGCAACATCTGTGCCTGTCCCGATAGCAATGCCTACATCGGCCTGTGCCAGGGCAGGGGAGTCATTGACTCCATCCCCAACCATTGCCACTCTAACTCCTGTAGACTGCAAATCTTTGATCTTCTTCACTTTATGGGAGGGCAGAACTTCCGCAAACACCTTCTTGATGCCCACCTGCACAAAATAAAGGGTGACCAAAAAGTCACAGTCTGATTTGCTAACAATTTCAGTTAATCACTTCACTGCTACACGTCCCCCCCCCCAACAGTATTGCAACAGCAAACTCTCACTATACATTTTAGGATGTACAGTGCATGTGCTCAGCACACTTGGGCTACTAATTTTAAATTGTACTGCATATGTCCTTACCGCAATGTTAAATAGCATATCATCACTGCACTGCCTTCATGGCACAAGTCCTATTTGACATTTTTCAGATATTAAGAAAAACTGTTTCTTTTTATGCTATTTGGTGACTTATGTCATTATGATTCTGTTGGATTATTAGATTTTCCTATTGATGCATTTCTTTTTCTATAATATTATCTGATAGCCCTCATTCTCAGTCAGTTGTCTTTTGGAATAAGTCTGACATATGCCAATATCATAGAGCAGTGATGACATAAAAACAATGTATAAAAAGTCATTAGAAGAGATATCCATTCATATTATTTATGACGTATGAAATCTATTTACTTAATATCTTTTTCTCTCCAAATTTTCAGCCCAAAGTGTCAAAGGGGGTCTAAGTGATATCAAAATCATCTGCTCCTTCTCCACTTCGACGGTATATATCTTAAAATTTACGAATCCTAGGACTACATACACGAGAAAATGAATCTGTTAATTTTCTCTTGAATTTTACACATTGTTTTTTGAACTCCAAATAACTGAAGTTAATCAGGGTTTAATCATGCACAAAGACTTTCAAAACTGCTGTAGACTGTTGCACTTGACACTGCTAAGCTGAAGTGATACAAACAAAAGGTGATAACCTGCTTATGCTAAGAGACAATAAAACATACAAAATTACCTAAAAAAAAATACCATGAATATTCGTTACTTCCACTCTACCTGTTTAGCAATGGCTTTAGCAGTTTTCCTGTTGTCTCCGGTCAAGAGAATGACCTGCAATCCCATCTTCTTAAGCTCGTGCACGGCCAAGTGGGCTTCTGATTTGACAGTGTCAGCCACGGCTATCATTCCAATGACTTGACCTGGAATTCATGTTACAAGCACTTCAATAATGTCCTGATTAGGTAGGCAATGAAACTGAGTTATTAATCTGCCACCTCTGAAAAATATAGTAATGAATGTAAATCAACACCTCTGATGGACATGTGCCTGATTTATGCAAAAACCCTCTATCTAAAGAAAAGAAAGTTGTTTTTTTTCACCCGAGTTTCCGTATGGAGAAAGCAAGTAAATATGATAACAGCCACATTGTGCTAGGAAAAAGCAAGACAATGGACAGAATAAAACAGAATGACAGGACAGAAGGAGGCCCTACCAAAAGCACCCACCAACCATCCAATTTTTTCAAATGAGAAGAAATAACAACCAAAGAAATGTGAAGGAGACTGACATAAACACAACACCTAACAGAGAAAAGGCTGTTTTGAAAACTAAAAAAAAGGATGTGACAGATGGGCTTGAGAATGGAAGAATGGTTATCACAGCTTATGTGATGGATCAAGTCCTTTCACACAGAGAAACCCTGCGAACTGACCATCAATGGCACATAGCACTGCTGTGTGTCCTTGCATCTCGTGTTCTGTCATGACGTCATCCATGGTGTCTGTCACAATCAGGCCATTTCTGTGCATCCACTCTCTGTTGCCAATCAGCACTTCATAACTCCTGGATGCCTCAGCTCCACCAGGCACATCTGCAACACAGAACCAACACATACATGTCATATCCCATTGCAAACCTGCCAGATGCATGCATTCTTGAAATGAAAATGCCATAAAAGCAAAAATCAAATATCCCAATAACAGTAACTTTTATGGAACAAAATGCCATATCAAATTTCAGTTTTAAGACAGTAACAACCTTTCTTTGTGAATATGATGCTCATCTGAAGAAAACCGCACAGAATTTAAGAATACATAGAAAATTTAAAAAACAACAACAACACCAGTACAGAATGAGAATTAACTGAACTACTGGGCTGCACAAGTAACCTTCTTGCTGTCACAGTGCCAAAATATCGGCCCATCATTGTTGTGGAAGACTGCCGCATGGCTGATATATCAGCCCTACCATTTCATGCTAACACTGCTGCGAGGTCGATATATTGGCTGACAGTGTTCTGGCAAGTTTTGCACTCCTGAGTTTATACTACTTCCTGCTCTTTTTTACCTGATAATCCCTTATTCTGGTAGTGTAAAGGAAAGGCTTGGATCTTCTACATACCATTCTGGTAACTTGATGACACTCTACAGGAATGAACTGACACTACTCAAATCATTGTTAACATACAAAGATCATATTCAAGCATATACTCAGGGTCACACCCAAGCGGTGTATGCCAATATAAATCTAGATGACACTTCCCTTCCTCAGTCTGAAAAAAAAACAAAACTCACTGAAGGTCCGTGCACTGATCTCATTGTCCCCAAACACCAAATTGTCAATCTTAATGTTCTGACTGCCTGCTCTGTTCATGCGGTTCATGACGCCCTCTGAGTCAGTTCCTACCAGCAGGCTCTCCACATGTGACACTTTGCACTTGATGCCACAGCCTGGCACTGCACTGAAATCAGACACTTTGCCCATGCTCTCTGTAGCCAAAGTCTGGGGAAATGTCGCCACATTGAGAAACATATTAATGCGAGAAAGATTGGGGCTAACTGATCTAAATCCACATCCATTATCCTTGCCTGGCATTGGGGTTCTGGAGGAGAAATACCTAGACTATAAAATAATGCACGTTGCATATATTGTTTGTGAAATTACAGAGTCCGTAAAAATTGCCAGAACTGAGACAACATACTTTATGGACCAGAGTGAATGTATATCTCTAAACCTCTGATATATAGATTCTAGTTGACTTATGAACTGTATCGTTGATTTTAGGCCTAGATTTTGTTTTCATTCAAATTAAATTTTTTATGGGTAAACAGTTAAACAAAAACCCGCGGAATTGCATTTGATTTACTTTTGTTTATGAGATGATAGTGTAAACAAGTACAAGTATGCAGTCCTTGCATGTAGATGACGAGGAACATCCCCACAAATTTATTTCTCAAATACTATGTAAACTAGTGCCTTTCATTCTCCACAGTATTGTAATGGAAACTCACCTCTTTCACATATTTCAGGATGGCTGAGGCAATGGGATGCTCACTGCTGGTCTCAGCTGTACCTGCCACAGCCAAGAACTTGATGAAAGAACAAGTCTTGTCCTTGACAAACATGGATACTCGGGAGACTCTGGGTATTCCATGGGTGATGGTGCCTGTCTTGTCAAACACAATCACTTTCACCTGCATTAGAAAATGAAAACTCAGTGAAGAGATTTCGTCACTGCTCTACGATAATGGCATATGTCAAACATATGCCAAAACGCAACTGATGGTTCATTGCATTCCTGAGCAAAAGGGCTATCAGATGATATCATAGAAAAAGAAACAGGATAGGCCAATAGGAAAAAAGTAAGAATCCAATAGAATTATAATGGCGTAGGTCACCAAATGACAGGAAACGAAATAGTTTTTGCTTAATACTTCACAAGTGTCAAAAATGACTTATGCCAGTAGCGTACAGCAGTGACGATTTATTCATCATGCCATTCAGTTCTGATGTAAGATAAACAATATTTTATTTATAATAACGGACCACTGAGGAAAGGCATACAGCAGTGACGATTTATTCATCATGCCATTCAGTTCTGATGTAAGATAAACAATATTTTATTTATAATAACGGACCACTGAGGAAAGGCATACAGCAGTGACGATTTATTCATCATGCCATTCAGTTCTGATGTAAGATAAACAATATTTTATTTATAATAACGGACCACTGAGGAAAGGCATACAGCAGTGACGATTTATTCATCATGCCATTCAGTTCTGATGTAAGATAAACAATATTTTATTTATAATAACGGACCACTGAGTAAAGGCATGGTCACAAAAAAATGATTTTCACCTTTAACCCCCCTTTGTAGAAGCTTTGTTCTTCAGTCCTGAATGTATAGCTGGCTGCCAGCTAGCTGTGTGCCAGTTTTTAACAGAATATGTGATTTCGCGCACACTCAAAGAAAGCAATATTATGCCTGTGGACCCTGACACAATTATTTTCTGACATGGATTTGCAGAACATCTTGTTGTTTCTGAAGGAGACCTGAGTCTGCAAGTTGATTTAACAGGTTTTTATCATATTTACAGGATTCATTTAGACATACTTTACAGTGCAGGCTTTTCCCATTTGATTTTTAACTTCACTTTTATTTGATCTTATCTATAGCAATTGGGAAGCTGAAAGCTAGCCCAAAGTAAGATAACGGAAAAATCGTGAGCAGCGCCAAGTGGCCATTACCGTGCCAGCCCACCATTAAACACAAACTTTCTCTGCAAAACCAAAGTTTGACAAAAAAGCTGCAATCATAAAATCTTTAGAAATCACCTTTTCAGTTGCAACAGTTTGAGTGAGTTTGATGTTTGGAGAAAGTGTGTCAGCACAATAACAGTCATATCCTACTAGGAAAAAGCAAGGCAATAGACAGAACATAACAGAACAACAGGACAGTACTTGCAGATCTTACCAAAAGTGCCCACCCATCATCCACTCAGTACGAGAGGGATGTAGTGGACTCACAAACGTAAAACATTAGTTTTTTCAGTTTTACAATTTTGTGGCTATGGTTGGTTTTCCAACTAAACAGATTAAAGATGCATTATCTTGATAACTTCCAAGATGCGCACTATGCGCTGAACCTACCTTATGTGTCAGTTCCAATGGTTCTCCACCTTTTATCAAGATACCATTGACGGCTCCTATGCCTGTCCCCACCATAACAGCAGTGGGCGTTGCCAGTCCTAAAGCACAAGGGCAAGCAATGCTCAGTACTGTAATGGCATACTGGAAGGCTTTCTGGAAGATCACCTCGGATGCTGGTGTTGGTCCATCAACCTAAAGGCAGAGAGACAATAAACATGTCACAATCATTGATGATCTTTATTTCAGAAGAGCATCAGCCAAAGAGGGCCACCCACAAATTGTGAATGCTTGGTGAAAGGGGGGTGGCTCCAGTGCATGAATATTGCATCTGAGTTTGAGGTTGAGTTTGGAGAAAGCACACTGACCTGAGAACGGTCAAAAGGGGGCTAGGAAAAAAGCAAGATGATAAACAGAATACAACAAAACAATAGGGCAAAAGGCGACCCTACCAGAAGTACCCAGCAACCACCTGCAGAGGAAGTTTTTTAGGGAGAAAATATTTGCTTTTCACTCACAGTAACGAATTAAAAAGTTTGTGGAGTTGTTTTATTGATGAGTTATAGCATTACACAGAATTGAAATTACAGGCTATTTATGTAGTAAACGAATCACATAGTCCTTGCAAAATGTCACTTAAACATTTTAAAGCATCAAGGCCTTATCGTGGACATCCATCATTTTAATGGCTGTGCTTTCCTGAAAAGGGGTGGGAGTGGATCTATAGAGAAATAGAAGGAGTGTAAGAACAAACGAACAAACAAGGCAAAAGATAAGGGCACTTCATGAAGAAATTTATTTCACTTTTGCTTGCTACTTACATCAAAATCTTCATCAAGTAGAGTGACATCTACGTATCCAATTATGACCCACACTGTCAGTGTTAGGAGGGACAACAAGCTGACCACTGGTACAAAATAGCCTGCTATCTTGTCTGCCAGGTTCTGGATGGGTGCCTACAGGTAACAAATGAGAAAAGAACACAGATAAAGTAACAATGGTGTAATGTTGCAGGTGCTATTGAAAAGCAAGAATCACATTGTTTTCTAAAATTTACTGCTTATAAGAAGAAAGTTGAAGCTGAGGCAAAAAGTATTTGTCATATTACTCAGGATAATTTTCATAAATGAAATCTGGATCCTGCTTACCAATCTCTACAAACCATTGCATTGAACTGTATGTATGAAGACCATTGTTCCCTGTAAGCTGTGCACATGCACGCTTGTACATATGTTAAGCAAACACCATACAAAGGAAATTAATGTGTGCACAAAAGATTAATACCTAAAATAATGTAATATTTAAAAATTGCTCTTTCTGACAATAATCTCTCCGTTGGTTGTTTCTGTAATCAAACTTACACCACAATTATAAATGCCAATGCAGTTTTTTTAACCATGAGAGATAGGCTGTGCCAAAAGTGCCTTGAAATACTTTCAGGTATACATTAAGATTTGCACCAGCATTCAGATAACTCATACTTTTGTCACTGAAAAAAAATTTGCACAACATTTTTTATACATTATAAAAAAATAGAGGGAACAGTGGATGGAAACAATGATATTCAGCTCAATTCTGGACCAGTGACTGTATGCAATGAGTGCATAACATCAAAATAGAAACCATCTCTAGAATAACCAGCGCTTCTCAACTCGGCTGCAGCAGTCCACGTTAATAATATCATACGCAATTCTTCTGTGAATAATGGATTGGTTCCACATTTCTAACCCCCTAATCCTCTGCCAAAAATTTTGAATTCCGAAATACATCTGACCCTGAGAATTTGGATAAAAACTTATGTACATGCAGCACCCATTACAACTCTTAACATCAGGAAAGTGTAAGAAAATAGAATCAGAGACAGAAATGTGGAAATGCCACAGTGACTAGAGTTGCCATCACATTATCTAAGCATACAGACTGAATCCTCATTACATTGGATGCTTGAAGAGCAAATTTTTTCTTGTGTGATTATTTCTGACAGGCAGAAGAAATGATACTCACTTTGGATGTCTGAGCCTCTTCCACCAGCTTGACAATCTGACTTAGTGTGGTATCTGCTCCGACATAAGTGGCTTCCACCAACAACATGCCATTCTGATTTATACTCCCTCCTATTACAGGTGATCCTGTAACCAAATATGAACAACAATAATGACTGCAACACTTTTTTTTTTTTACATCATACTATAATGAAGCTAAAGCATGAACATGTAAGCACTTAAAACTCCATGACTAAAAGTTATGAAACCGCGTGTACTGTCCCATGTTTTGGCGATAAATTAGATGGAAACATCCATTTTGAACAAAATCCACAGCTGCAACAAGAAAAAAAAAAATCCACATTTTCAATGGATGATTTGAAATTTTGTTCTTCCCCTCTTTTTACAGTGTCAGGTGGAAGGAAGATCTGATCTGTTGGCAGCAATTTATTAAGTTCTTAATGGACCTCCACCAGGTTGACTAGTTAAGACAATGAAACAACACATATATATTCACTCAAAACTGTAAACAAAATACAAAATATCATTTAAAGTTTCTCTGAACCAATCTCTTAATATTTCCCAATTCCTCGTTTCCATAAAAAGACAAAATACATTTTAAAAAATAAACAAGAACAGGAGAGAATTTCTGAGGATCTATGAAGGTAATGAAATTTCCTAAATTATCTGAGCTGTCCCTCATTTAAATATGGCGCTTGCCTTCAGACTTCGGCACTGGCATGCTCTCCCCCGTAATCAAGGACTCATCGCAAGATGAATGGCCATATATGACCTTGGCATCTACTGGGATTTTTCCACCTGGAACAACCTTAAGGATGTCACCCCTCTGGACGAGGTCAAGGCTGATTGTCTTCTCAGACAAAATCTGATACTGCTTGTCCACATCCACCAGAACAGCTTCTTTAGGCTGCAGGGAAATCAGTTTAGCTAAGGCCTCGCTTGTCTTGCCCTGATTGAGAAAAAAATGAAACATTTCCATTTTTTTCCTTACAGTTCACAAGGAATTCAAACACTGCATTCTGAAAAACTGTGCTCATGATAAAGGAGATACACTGAGAACAATACTAAAAATAAGAATGAATGTAATGATAATAATAAAAAACAAAAAACTGACTAAAATAAAAATGTGGCCAAGAAAAAAAAATATTATTATACATTTCCCAAAGCCCCATCTTGGACTGAAACAAACAAAAAGAAAACTACGGAATAAATTCTCAAAGACTGAAAACAACAGAAACCACCCTAACTTTTCACCAAGGAGGACATTCATCAGGCAACAAAAATTGGAAAACATTTCAATGATTTTCTAAAGAATTTGTTAAAACAAATAAATTAATACCAAAAGATTATTTATTTGTGATTGGGCCTTAGAAGAGGAATTATTATGAATAGCCCAGAAGTTATCAGATGGCTACACACAACAAACACAGAATTGTCATTTCTGAAAACAATAACAACTGGGAGCTTGCGGTGTGAAATGAGTGCCCACCTTTGCAATGTGTTCCAACCAGCGTCCCAAGGAGATAAAGACCATGAGCATGGGTGTGGTCTCAAAGAAAGTTGGAGGGCTGAACTCTTCCTTCATAGCCATGGCAGCCACCACCACAGCAGAGGAGTAAAGATATGATATAGTGGTTGCCATGACCACCAGAACATCCATGTTGGTGGACCCATGTTTAAGGACCTTATAGGCCTGAGCATAGAAGTAGCGGCCACCAATAAACTGAAAATGCAAAAGAAAAAAAAATGATTCCCAGAAATGTGCAAACCATTATAGATACACTTTTTATATACTTTTATATACTTACTATACCAGTAATTGCCCCATTCTTCAAATAGTGAAAAAATGAAGGACACCACTTCAGACCGAAAGGAGTACTTGATGCCGAGATGCATAGTATCATTCACAAAACTCTGTTATTAATAGCTAGACAGGACAGTACACAGTATGTAGTGGAACTGTTCAGGTAATGATGATGTCACTTTGACTTCATGCATTCGTGAAAATGGAGGATCGGAGATAGATAGTGACACACACAGCAAACTCAACAAAATACTTCCTCACCATTTCAAGTCTCCAAATCTAAAAATGAACCAACTGCAGGTAGGCACAAGTAAAATTTCGCGCCAATCTGAGTTGTCTGAGCGGAGGTAGGTCTTGTTAAAAGTCCCGCAAGTTTTTTTAATTAGATAAGATTAATAAAAGACAGAAGCCTCTTCTCTGAAAAGAACAACTGTAGAACTTCATACATTGTATTCTTTTTATGGTTGATAATCTTCAGCACACTATCACAGGCTATTGCATTCAAGTAGTATTATTTAGATCTTTTAGTGTCACATAATGTTGTGGGTGCTCATTTTCTGAACACTGTTTGGTTTCATGTATTGTATACTTGTTATGGTTGATAATCTTCTGCACACTATCACAGGCCATTGTGATTGCTTCTGAATGGAACTTATTAGGTCTTTTTTATGCCACATAATATTGTGGAAACGCATTTTTCCGAACAGTGTTTTGGTTTACAGCCAAGATCACAGAAATACAGCCAAGTTTAAAAAATATGACTTCTACAATGTTTATTGCTGGCCCTGCCATGAAACTGCACAAGTCCAAGGACCTAATTCTACAAGACAGAGGGGAAAAAACTGTTTCAATTGAAATGCGCGCGTCGTCTTACAAAATAAGTTACTTCAAGGGCCAAAAATAAACATTGGATTTCTATTCACCTTTCATCTTTAAGACAAGTTGTGATCGGCGTTGTTTTTTCCCTCTCCCCAATCTTTCCTTTCTATCAGCCCTACCCCCAGCTAATTAATTTTCAAGCTAACTCGTGTCAAATACAGTCTCCAATGCAATGGGCTTATTGAAGTGAGCCCAAAAAAAAGTTCCTTGCATTTTACCATAAGAATAACATTTTTAAAGATTGCCTGAAACTTCAGTGGACGCAATAGTCCAATACAAAGGGGTTGGGCAAAATTATTTGGCATGTTAGAAAATTAAGTTTATAATTTTTGAAATAACACTGTCTTTCTTTCTTTCACTTTCATTCACTTTAAATAAATTTCATAGGTTTCAAAATTTTCATATGTCTAGGTCAAGTAAAGTTTTTCTGCATGGAAACAATCCAGATCATCATTTACAAGTGCATAGATTATTAGCTGCAATTCAAATTCTTCTCATTCTATTAATCATTTTGCACTTGACTTTCAGCATAAGACTCACCTGCACAGGTGTGGCAAGTATGAACATAAGCAGGTTGAGAAGGTCCAGGCCAGGTAAAATCATGATCTGATTGTAGTGGATGTGGCTGCCTGGTTTCTTCATGTGTGTGGTGACATTGCCGCTGATGTTCGTGGCAGGCTGGTGGTCATGTGACTTGCTGTCATCCTTGACACCAAACATTAAGTAGACCATGATGATCATAGCTGGAGCACCAAAGATCAGGGACAACAAAAAGGATGTTTTCCATCTGTTGGAGGATAAATGGTTAAAGTGAATCTAGGGGCAGGAGCTCAAAACAACTTTACGTTACCTTAAGCTTAAGGTCCAAATTAGATAGCTAAAAAAAATGCACCAGACATTATGTAGACCACAGCTGGGGCCCAAATACAAGAGACAACAAAAAGAAAGTTCTCCATCTGTTGAGCGGATAAATAGTCAAGGTGAATCGTGGGGCAGGAGCTCGAAACAACTTTTAAGTTATCTTAAGCTCAAGATCCAAATTAGATAGCTAAAAAAATACACCAGACATTAAGTAGACCAAGGCTGGAGCACCAAAAGCCAATGACAACAAAAAAGGATGGTCTCCATCTGTTGACACCATAAATAGTCAAAACAAAGAAAAGGGCGACAAGGGGGCAAAACTGATGAAGGGGGACAGGGGAGCAAAACCATGAATGAAGGGGGACAGGGGAACAAAACCATGAATGAAGGGGGACAGGGGAGCAAAACTGATGAAGGGGGACAGGGGAGCAAAACTGATGAAGGGGGACAGGGGAGCAAAACCATGAATGAAGGGGGACAAGGGAGCAAAACCATGAATGAAGGGGGACAGGGGAGCAAAACCATGAATGAAGGGGGACAGGGGAGCAAAACCATGAATGAAGGGGGACAGGGGAGCAAAACCATGAATGAAGGGGGACAGGGGAGCAAAACCATGAATGAAGGGGGACAGGGGAGCAAAACCATGAATGAAGGGGGACAGGGGAGCAAAACCATGAATGAAGGGGGACAGGGGAGCAAAACCATGAATGAAGGGGGACAGGGGAGCAAAACCATGAATGAAGGGGGACAGGGGAGCAAAACCATGAATGAAGGGGGACAGGGGAGCAAAACCATGAATGAAGGGGGACAGGGGAGCAAAACCATGAATGAAGGGGGACAGGGGAGCAAAACCATGAATGAAGGGGGACAGGGGAGCAAAACCATGAATGAAGGGGGACAAGGGAGCAAAACCATGAATGAAGGGGGACAGGGGAGCAAAACCATGAATGAAGGGGGACAGGGGAGCAAAACCATGAATGAAGGGGGACAGGGGAGCAAAACCATGAATGAAGGGGGACAGGGGAGCAAAACCATGAATGAAGGGGGACAGGGGAGCAAAACCATGAATGAAGGGGGACAGGGGAGCAAAACCATGAATGAAGGACAATTTGGGGGGCAAATACAGGGCTACCATTGCCTGGTTCAACAACATGCTTGCAGGGGTTTTATGAACACAAAAAGCCTGCTTTTTTTTTTTTTTAGTGCATTTGATAAAGAATATATTCTGTTTTTTGTAATGAATTATCAGTGTCAGTAATGAAGCTTTGAAATGGTTAGCATCATAATTTGCGTGTAGTTTGTCTTGTTGTGAAATGGACGTGTTGGGTTTGGGGGAAGGGGAGGAGACGGGGGAGAAAAGGGGAGTGATGACAGAACAACTGGACCTAAAGAAGGGGGGGGGGGGGAGGAGGGGGAGGGGGTGTTTGCCTGAAAAAGGTTTAGAATCATTGCACTACATAAATCAGTCCAGGCAACACACCAAAACATACCACACAATCAACGTCAGTCACGAACATGATACAAACCTTTTGATGTCTTCCCTGTGGTCATAACGAGCAGCCTTTTCTTCGTCGTCTTCTTTCAGATGTGCGTCAAATCCCATGTCCTTAGAATCACAATTTTATAATAATAATCATACAGATACACGAATATGGCAGTTTCATGGCAGTAACAAGCACAGCCAAAATAAAACCTGAGTGAACAAGACATCAAAATTGACTGACAATCACCACCACCGTGAAATTTGCCAGATATTTCTCATATAACAACATTATGAAATAGGAAATTTCAAAATGTTGCAGGCAGAAAGTTATTATCAATTATCATAACTGTCATATCATAACACTAGCCTTATCATGAAACCTTGAATGAGAAAATGGTGGGTAAATACTCTATGGACTTGCTTTTAGTGTTTAGCACATTTTGATACTGTAGAAATATTTTTTTGTTCAATAATTTGATCTCTTTATTGCGCTTCACAGAGCACAAAGATCCAAACTCAAAATCAGGCTACAGTCTAACAAATATAAAAATAGTTCATGAAAGTTTAGTGTAAATTATGAATGCACCCAAAAATTCAAAATAATCCAACAGATGGTTTTTGAGAAATTGATGTTGTTTCCGCTAACTGTACAAAATATGCACCGAACCCTCTGAATTCTACAGCACACAGAGGGATTTTGTTCATCCTACCTTGATGGCCTCAATGATGTCTCTGGGCCCTGTGGCTTCAGTGTGGTAGACAAACTTCCCTGTGCTGGTAGCCAAGGCAACTGATGCTGAAATGATGCCATTTTTCTTCTTCATGTTGGATTCAATTTGGTTGACACAGGAGCTGCAAGTCATACCTGTGATCTAGTAAAAGGGAAGGAAAAGAGATATACTGCCACTTTTCTACGCTAATTGTGTAAGTCATATTTGACACATTTGAGATATTAACCCATACCCCGCGCGCTACCCGTAAAGCCCGCTGCCCCGTCAGTGACCTTACTCACGGAGAATCTTATCTGGGGTCACTGACCCGTGCCGCTAGACGATGACCACATACGCTGTCCACGTGGTTCGGTTTTTATTGATCGGTATGAAAACATTCGCTGCTATGCCTTATCACGCTTGATAATGAATTAACCAGCAAAACCTTAGTCTGTCAGTCTCTAACCAATGATCTGACTTATGATTCCAAGCTGACAGCTGTAGTTTTCGTGAGAACGAAGCGTGATAACAAGCCACGCCCTCCCAAGCCCTACACAAATGGTTTCATCCTGATTGACACATAGTAATAAACCAATGTGGGCATTTGGGGCAAAGATTATTTCAGGACTTGTTTCTGATTGGTTCTTAGATACAGACAACTCCAGATGGTGGTCAGCTTGTGAGAAAATGAGATAATATTGCAAATTTGTTGAGCAACAGTTCGCATGTCGAAGTTACATCTTTTGAAAGTGTGGGGAGAGCCTTTGAAAGCTTAGTCTTTGTAATTCCGACCAGTGGTTCACTGGTTAACATGTCCATGTCACAATGCGTTTGATTTAGAAGAGATACAGTGAACGATAACACGGTGGTTACGTCTCAAAAAGGTCAGTGACCCGACACGTGAAAATACGGCTTGCGCGTGGCGCGTCAGCTTGACCTGGGCGACTTTTGCCGCCCGTGCGGCGTGAGCGCTTGCAAGTCAATACCGACTATTGCCGCCCCGCGCAGGATGAGGGTTAAGAAAAATCTATTTCTTTCCTTGTCATTTGGAGACTTAAGCCATTATGATTCTTACATTTTCCTATTGGTGCAATTTTTTTCCATCATATTATCTGATAATAATATAATGAATAGTCAGCTGCCTTTTTGCATAAATCTGACATATGCAATTATCGCAGACGAGTGATGATATGATGTATTTAAAGTTTAGTTTTTGCTCGCACACCCAAGTTTTGGTGATTCACATTAAGTTCAGTGACACACAGGACTTAAGTGACAGATGCAAAGTTCAGCAGGGATGCAAAACATTTAATGATAAAACAACCTGTATGACTTTTGATCAAATACCATGAGGAGTATTTGCCATATTGTTGTATGTGACATTTTGGCGATTTTGAGGTTTCGTCATGAGAATGGTTCTCTCACTCCTAATTTCATTATGTACGAGTATCATACCAACGGGTTAAAATCTTTTTGAGATATGTGTTTGAGACGTTATGCTATAAGCATTTTAGCCCTTTTGCAGACCAAACTTCAATCCTTATTTTCTCATGAAGGCAAAAATGGACATATACAACAACATGGCAACCTTAGTATTTTTTAAACTTTTTCAGGAATACTCTCACTGTCTCAGTACTCATATCCTATTCATATCTCACAGTACAAACTTAAAGACAACTTACTGTCAGTTCCACAATCCCCTGGCCACAACCTCCCTCTTCGATAACAGAAGCATTGAAACCCAGGTCTTCTATTTTGTTGGCAATCTGACTGGGTAATACATAGGCGGGATCGTACACAACTTCAGCCTTCTGTGCCATCAAACTGACCATGATGTTCTGAATACCTGAAACACCAAGAGTTATGCACTGAGAAAACAGGGCTTAATTGCAAAGCAAATAGAATTTCACATAAAATTCACTAATAAAATAAGATTTATTAATGAACCCTTGCATAAATGTCTACTTTTCGACACCACCAACAATCTGTCCGACAAGAGGGAGAAAGCTCAGACTAATTTCTTTCAAAATTTTGATCATGTGGAAATTTTGCCCATGCAGCTGACAGCTGCTTTATCAGACATTCAAAACAGTAATTGCTTGACTCTTATTAAGTAACAAAACTGGATTGTAGTTTACACCCAGTATACAAATCACCATCCACTATGTGGGCTGCCTTAGAGGTGAATAGACTAAAGCTGGTGTAGGCACCAGACGGGTGGCTCAATGTCCATAAAGTTTGCTTCACACTAGCACAATAGGCACTGCCTACACTGTGACCCAGCAGGATGCAGCTGGCAGAGCATATTGTGCTATTGAGAAACCACATTCATGGGCAGCAAGCCACTGGTCTGGTGCTTATATCAGCCTTGGTCTGTTTCACCCCCAGAAGCATAGAAGTTGATGTTTCTAAGAACACAAAATTAGTTGCACTTGCAGGGTTTAAACTGACAAATGCTGTAAACCACTAAACCCAATCTGAACTATAAGGCTACATCAGTACAAGCCTGCTTATACACACATATATATACAAGTATACATAAATGTGTGATTTGTACTACCATAGTGATATGGTGTAACTTGTGGTAATGCCAGAAATTGCAGAATTCTGTGAATCCTTGAAAGTACTTGAACCGAAATTTCTTTATTGATAAAAATTTGTTGCCAAGCTTTCATTACCTATCTTGCACAAAAAATTTTTCTCAAGGCAGCTGAACTGATAACTTCTCAGAATTTATCTGTTTCTAAAAAAAAAAAAACCCAACTATTTTCTTGACCATCTCATGTACTGACTGATGTATCAATTATTTTGGAGGTTCTGATTTATGACCACGTTATCATTGCTTGTAGCGAGATCTGTATCCTCACACAGCCACAAACTGACATCTTTGATAGTTTTGACATTGTAGTTACATGTATAAGCAGAAAAGTTTTTGCCATCTCCAAGAATAACAAAGTGTCAAAAGTGACCAAAACTTTATAGTGTTCTCCTATAAAATGAGAAAGCTGTTGATGCACCAGTCCATGGGATGGATGGATACGAGCTGCTTGTCTGTAAAGTTCTTACCATCCATCTTGCGAACATTTTTCTCTATTGTGGCCACACAAGAAGCGCAAGTCATGCCAGTGACTTGCAGGTAACACTTGTCAGTGTCCGGATCAGCATTGATGTGCAGGGCATGATGAGCATTGTTCACGTTGGGCGTTGTGAAGTTTATGTCTGTTTTGCTGATGGATCGCACCATCTTGGGTTTGTCTGGCAATCAGAAAATATGCAACAAATAATGTCATACATGCTCAGAATACAGAATATAAATATGAATACAAGCCATGCCTTACAAGGAAAGAAAAAAAACAAAGCAATATGTATGAATAATAATACAGGTCTGGAAAAAAAAATGCATAATACTGGAGTGTGCATTAGTGCCATGTGGCCAAATTAGGTCAAAAAATTTCGTTCAATCTCTTGCAGCAGGCTTACAGATTTCTCTACCCTAGCAGTGTAATGAAATATAACTGAACTCTTGATTTTACTTGTCAAACTACTTGGTCCACCACTCAATGATAACAATATGCCCCACTCCCCACAGGAGCGAAAGAGACATTGAAAGAGAGGGAGAGAGAAAGAGATGGATGGATGGATGGATGGATGGATGGCTAGATGGATGGATGGATGGATGGATAGATGGATGGATGGATGGATGGCGGCGGGAGGGAGAGACACATAGAGAGATTAGTAAGACTGGTACATATTTCCTCCAGTTCCATCTTCACAGTCACAGACTATCTTAGCTTTCCTGCCCTCTGCACTCTATATTACATGACAGCATATACAAGGACAAACCAATAAATATGAAACATATAAAACATAAGTAATGAGAAATATTACTGAACAAAAACTGTGACTGCAAGAAATCAAATTGCCAAGAATTTTGATCGCCTCTTTAAAACAAAATCTCAAATCAACATCTGCTACATGTGAGAGGAAAATCCCCCCCCTCCCCCCCTCCCCTAGGTATGAAAATTTAATAATCATTATGAGAGTGAATCTCAAGAAATAATTGGCAGTGAAAAGAGGTGAAAGACTAAATTCCTAAAGAAAACCTAAGGGGGAAAAATTTTCCACGAAAATTGTGATTTGCTTATAATATGAAAGATTAGCCATTTTTGTGCATTCATTAAAACATTTTGCTGGAAATCGTCTTTGAAATATTTTATTTTGATTGTTTTAAAGAGGTATAAAAATTTCACTTATAGCCCAGTTTTGTCACATCCACCTACATAAAACCTATACATATACATAACTATTGAAATGTAATACGCTTTTTCTCATCAACATAATGAACACCTGCATGAAATCTGAATCTACCAATAAAAACAATCTGTGTTACATTAATAAGTGACGTTGTGTCCAGTTAGGGTAATCCACTAAGCCCCAAATCGAAACGCATCAAATTTGGCCATAATTCTGTTTAAAACTGTTCCATTTTTCCGCAGACTTCGCAAAGAGTGATGGTTTCTAGGTGAAACACATTAAATTATGAAATTACATTGTGAATTGAGACTGTTTTGCCACAGAATGAATGAATTTTTGGGAAGGAGTGCCATATGACTTTATGAGTTACAGAACTTTCATCGGGCACATATTTCATGTTCTGAGTGTTAATTGCCGAGCCCCGCATTTACTACAAAAACATCCATCTAAAGGACTAACTCGCCAACCCTGCTCGCAGACCCTCTTAAAGTTGCATCCACAGTATACCTATCATGTAACTCATATGGAACTCCTCCCAATTTCTGACAGTGAGATTATGGAAAGAGCAAGAGAGAAGAGTGGAAGTTGGTTTTTTTCCAGCAGAGCTGTGTATTTCAATAATACTCACCTGGTAAAGATGCCTGGAACCCCATGTCATCGATCAAGTCACATAGTTTCTCAGGTGTTATCTGTCGGGGATAATATTCAATTGTACCATTCTGATCAGCCAGTGATACTTTGATACTTTTCACAGCCATATTCTGACTGATATGACACTCGATATTCTTGACACAAGACTGGCAGGTCATTCCCAGGATGCTGATCACAGTTGTTTGTATCTCACAAGAGTTTAATTTGAGTGAACTTCCAGAGCTGAATCCAGAATCCCCAAAGCGATCATCCCCAACACTGGCTTCAAAACCCATGTCATCAATTTGCTCCGCTATAGAACTGGGGTTAGTCAGTTTGGGGTTAAATGTCACCACCGCTTCTTTGTCAGTCAAGCTGACTTTGATGTTGATGATTCCTGTTTTTGAAGACATGTTGGCTTCGATATTTCTCACGCATGACTGACAAGTCATTCCCTCAACATGTATTCGCGTAACGGCTGTGTCTGATGACGATGACGATGTTGGAGATGGAGTTAATAATGTGGCATCGAACCCCATGTCGTCTATTGCTTCTGCCGCATCCTCTGGACTGATTTTTGAGGGATCGATCACCAATGTTGCCATTTTCTTCTCGAGTGAAACTGAGATACTGTTCACCCCAGGTCGTTTTGAGACAGTGCCCTCAATGTTCCGGACGCACGACATGCACGTCATGCCCTCCACCCCTACCCTGATCTCCATCTCCTCTCCCCCTATGAGAGGCGTGGCTTCCTGGATGTCTTTCACCATGGTGGGGATGCCTTGACTGGTTGCAGCCTCTGACAATGTTGGTGGGCTGGTCTTTACTGGGCTGTAGTCCACATCCACCTCTTCACTCTCGAGGCTGACCTGGTGAACATAAATATTACAAAACGATATAATTCACATGACACACACTTTTGGGGGGCGGGGGCCAAAAAAGAAAAACACTTGGTACAAATAAATACAGGCATGGGAATTGCACATTTCAATCTGAGCTGAAATCCTACCGCTACCGAAATGTTTCAACTGAGACAAAATTCTCCACACCCTGAAGGAATCCAACAAAATTTTACTTTAAAGGCTATCATCTTAATAAGGAGTGCATGGATAAGAGGTACAGAGAGTAGCAGACTTTTCAAACTTTCGTCTTCCTCAAGTTTCACATTTTTGTGACTACCATTGTTCTTTCCTTGCAGTCTCCATTAATTAAACGGATAACATATGGAAAGTTATCAACCAAAATGTGTTATGTCCAATTTTATTCATTGCTTTTAAACTCCTACAGATATCTCAGACACAGGGTGTGTGACTTTATTTCATAACTCAATAAAACTATTCATGTGACCTGGCTGAAGTTATTTCAATTATTTGAATGTTCATTTTGGTTACAAATTTTAAATTGGTCTTTCTCAATTTGACTATTATGGGCATAAAGCATTCTCTAGTAGATAACCCTTAATATCATGGTCAATGGTCCATCCTGAAGAACTTAAATTTACTAAGTTACAGAAATGACTGCCAAAGCAAAAATGATGAAACCGCCAGGGCTGAACACGGGTTGCTAAAATATTCAGAATGAGTGGCACAGAAACCTCGAAGAAAAAGAAAAAATAAGAAGAAAAAAAACAAAGAAAAAAGATTAGACAGGAATATCTGAAAAACAAAAACTAGACGAAATAACGAAAAAATCTTAACACTGATTTTGTTGGGCTAAAATGAGTTTAGAATTAGACATCATTTTGCACGGCTTCATTTGCCACTTGCTTCGCTGTTTTCTTTACCTTCATATGGAAATACAATAATTTTATGGCTGTTGTTATTTGTGCGTACGCACCCCACGCGTTTTGAGCTAGGGGCGCATACGTATCTGTACCTATCCCCGATGACCCCGTCCTTATCTTCAACCCTAAATCTTATCGAATCCCTAACCCTGCCCCTACCCTTTCAACCCCCCCCCCCCCAAAAAAAACAAAAAAAACTGAAGAATAATTACTTAAGGCTGTTATTAGGAGTATTTCGGGAGGAGCCCTCTAGCTCTGTCGTCACCAAAAGCTTTAAGATACGTACCCCTGGCGCAAAAAAACAAAAAACAAACTAGGGGGACCTACGTGCTTTAACAACATTCTACTTCAACATATAATACTCAACCATCTTCAAAGACATCATCCTTTCAAACTTTCTTAATGATGCTGTTAAACAGAAGCAAATGAATTCAAAACAGCAACCTTAAGTTGCTAAGAATTACAGATATAATAATTGAAAAAAAAACAACAACATAATGAATCAAAATAAATATGAGCAAATCATGCATTACTAGGCCGGAAGAAGTCAACTGAAAGTAAGAACACGACTCACCGATCTGCCAGCAGTTATACACACTCACACACACACACACACACATCAATCAATCTCACGAAATCTCTTCCCACACAGGGGCGTTTTGTAACCAACTTCCTACATCCAACATCTGCCTTGGCCCAACTTCAACTGTCTGTACAAATAGTGACATAATACATCACGAAAGCCTTACGGTGTCTCTGGGACAGCGCAAGACACAAAAGCTGTGTTTGAGACGCATGAACTAAAGCAATTCTGTTCTTTAACCACATCTTATGGAATTCATTATTTACAGCTACAGGTCGACACGACAACGGTCATAACTTGCAAGGAAAAAGCACAACGGACAGATTTAACAGAATGATAGCTTACAATACAAGAAATGTTATATGCATCGCTCTGCTTCAAAAGCAGCACTTTTTTTTTCTTCTGTTCTCATCGCATTAATAAATTAATCCCAGGGCCGACCGCTTGAATGTTGAGACTTTATAATGCTTTTCTACTCCTGGGGAAAATTGCGGGAGCTGGCACGAAATTCACACTCAACAAAATTTAGTCATGTAATGCTGTCCGGGACACAGGATACGGAGATGATCAATATTGTCATTTTCCGTCCGTCAACTTACGCGCGTATCATCCATGTCAACAACTATGGAAAGTTATGGGCATAAAGCATTCTCTAGTAGATAACCCTTAATATCTGCCCGGGCAAAATTGAAAATTGAAATTAATAGATTAAAATTTATCCATATCATTCCCCCCCCCCCCCCCGTCAGAATTTATTATTCATTATTAAATATATATTGTTATTAATAAATATTCAAATATTATTTGAGTTGTGTGTTGTGTGAACTGCTGTGAATTGTGAACTGTTGTGAGTTGTGAACTGCGCCTAACAGGCTGCGTTACAATTTGCTCTGAGATAGAGAGAGAGAGTGAGCGAGACAGGGAGAGAGAAAGAAGCAGTGTAGTGTGTTGAGCGCTTCGCGCGTTTGTAAAGCGCTTTGAGGTCTAGGCATAAAGCGCTATATAAGTGTACTTATTATTATTATTATTATTATTATTATTATTATAAAGACGCTAAAGGCCATATATAACAATGCAACAAGTCGCACTACACCCCTTCATTACTGAACGAAGAAAATTGTACCATAGAGCTCTGTGAGTAGTCCTTGCCGTGTTTACACGCGTGCCAGTCTTGGACATAATTATAGTGAAAGAACGAATGGTTCGTCTGGGCATTCGGTGTCTCGGATGCCTTGGTGTGGTTAAGAAGGTCCACCGTGGCATGACAAATTCACAGGGTATATAGATCTACATGTGGCTAGCCATGGCTTTCGGGGCCCTAAGCAGGCTTCACCCGGCCCTGCCAGCCAGATGTGACGGGACTGAGATTTTCAAGTGCATTGAACACTGAACAATGTCATCACTAATACTGTCCCTGAGAGAGGGAGAGAGAGAGAGAGGTTTCAAGCACTTGTAATAGTGAATAATGTACACAGTCCACCAAACAAATGCCGGTAGCGGTGGTCAATCGCTAGAACAAAAGCTTGTGTGTTTTCTACAAAGATGACCATATCATCATGCTCCCCATTCCCGCCTCTCTCTTTCTACATTTGATTCCACAACTAGTCACCGGCAACTTTGTAGCACAAAACCGACACCATGTTGTTTAAATAAGTTGGCAGAAAATTAAGCTGCTGTTTTGAGTTAGGCCCTGGACAGACGAGCTGTAAAGAACTCAGCAGTAATTACTGCGCAGTTAGTGCCGCTTACTTTGTGTGCCGTCCACACGGGCGATATTTAACGCTACGCAGCTCATTTCAACATGGACGATCGGAGAGTCAATGTGGCTTTTGTTATAGTCATGAGAAGAATCTTTTAAAAAAAAAAAAAAGGGACAAAGAAGATTTTTGGTTCATCCCATAGTTTCTCACAGATTACTGCAGACATCCATCCAAGCATCATTTTTTAACATTTTATTTTTATATTCTTCACTTGTGCTGTCCCAACAGATGTTTCTTTTCTTTATTTCCAAAGTCAAATTCACTGTTTTGTGATAAGACGACATGGTCACGCTGGAAATATTGTCGTGGGGAGTGAGACGAGAGAGAAAAAACACAGTTGTAGAAATGCGCCGGCAGTAAATGCAGCTCGTGTGTCCGCGTCCATTGAATTCTGTGCTTCACCAATGCGCTGATGTGTCGCGGCGTAGCAGAATGTGAGCGACACACATCTGCTACGCCAGGACTGAAATTACTGCGTGTGGCTCGTGTGACCGCACCACTGTGGACCGCACTCATTTAGCACAGTGTATCTCCAGATTGCGCAGTAATTACTGCTGCGTTTTTTACAGCTCGTCTGTCCAGGGCCTTAGGAGAAAGGCACGCATGCCGACACGATAACTCATAACGGCCATTACTGTGCTAGGAAGAAGCAAGAAGACAGACAGAATCTAGCAGAATGGTAGGACAGGAGGAGGAGACGCTGCCAGGCAGCCAGCGGCACCGCACCAAACACCCGCTAAGCTGTTGTAATGGGTAAACTACTGCAATAATATCCTTCTGATCTGGAAAAAACACAGAACAAAAACAAACACTAAAAAATACAACACTAATTACACCCCCCCCCCTCCAACACAACATTGATGTTCCTAGTAATCTCACACACTCAGCTGTATCTACCCTCACCACTTCCCCCCCCCCCCCCTTTTCTCCGACATATCTATCAATTTCGTCTCCCTCCTCGTTTTACCATTGGGCATCCAACCATTTAATCACAACCAGTAGCAAACATTCCCTCAGCATGACGGGCACAAAATCAACAAAATCAATAGATAACGATTGACATAAGCCCCTCTATTGTATTGCACAACTGCTTGTATGCAGTCAACAAAAGCTGCTACCAACATTATAGATACAGCTGATCGTTGTAGACATGACCAAAATATCCCGACAAGAAAGACCTGATGAAACACTAACTTTCTTAGGTTAAAATGAATATAGATATACACATGTAGCTATCATTTTTTCATTGTTTCAGTTTTACATGATTTGCTTTGCCTTCCTTCTCTTGATATGCGAATATAGTATTTTAGTGAATCGGGATAAATTATAATTTGAGTTTGAAAATGGAAGTCCACTGTTTTCAGACAGTATTCTCACTTTTCTTCCGTGACAACATGAATTCAATGATCTATGCCAACACCAAACAGTAACCAACTCTTTGGAAGTCGATAAGGTCTCTTAATAGTGCGAAGCAGGCTACACGTTTGTGCAATGATACTCATTAACGAAAAACGTCGCTGCAACATTCATAAATAAACGAACTAGTACAGTGATTAAAAAATTTAAATTTCTGATGTTTGTCAAGAGTTTGCATGCGCTGTAGCCTATAGTAAAACTGATCGATACACTGCATAAAATGGTGGAAAACATCCACGACAATCCACTTCTATCATCAGTTTTTCTTCCCATCATCAATGCTCTATGCTAATGGCAAAAGTGAACTTTGACACTTTTGAGATAATTATTAAGCAAGAAAAAACTGGTTCTTTTCCGGCCATCTGGTGACTTATACCATTATGATTCTATTGGAGTATTACAGTATATTCCTAATGCCCATTTCTCTTTCTATAATATTATCTGATAGCCCTCCTGCTCAGGAATGCAATGGACTGTTGCCTTTTGGCATAAGTCTGACATAATATGCCATTATCGTAGAGCAGTGACATTATGCCAAATCAACACAGTGCAATTCTACAGCTCTGGACTGGATTTTCCACACCTTAAAAAAATAAAACAAACATAAAATAATAATCGCGCCTGACAACTGAATGACCATTTCAGTGCTAGTGACGGATACGTAAACCTGTGTCCTACAAAGGCAAACTACAACTTCAGTTACGTTATAATATCTACAGAGAAAGGAGATCATTTTATACGAAACACTGTAACATACTTCTCAGATCACATGATGCACTCTTGTTATAATAATATAATGTGTATTCTGTCATTATGATTATTATTACTACTACTACTGTACTAGTATGGCGTTTATCTTAACCCCTGGCTGGAATTTCTTTTTACTGGAAATAATTATAATTATTTGTCACTTCCTTACCAACGCCCTGAATACAGAATAACCTTGTAAAATATGGGACAGTTGGCAGGCCTACAATATTCGTGACGGCTGTGCGAGACCACTATTGCTAACAGTAATTTCCCGCGTCACCAGAACCGCTTAATAAAGCCAAGTTGTTTTGACGAGTACAAAGTGGTCCTGAGAATCAACAACACAATGAACTATCCGGCCATCCAAAAAACTCACATTGATAAGAGTAAGAGCTGGAATATAGGCCTAATATGTACGGAGCTTTGCGATCTGCTCACTAAAGTAAAACAGGGCTATGACTTGATCTTACCCAACTTCAATATCCATTGACTGAAATGTACAAAGTACAATGACGATAGCCACAATGAAGGTATCCCAGTGTGCTTACAGATCAGTGTGTCACACATCGCCTGGTGCTGATACTCTTTACGGACATGACAAAAGAGGCGACTTTACGTGTTGTGTGTTATGAGGTCACGTGAGATTCCCGGTCCATAATTCACGACATGCCGGTCCCCCCTGATCTAATCCAGGTCAAATCGTCGGTTGAATTTCCAGAGGTTCTAAAACTGGGAGGTTACACCTCTTGTGTGTCGGCCATGTGTGAAAAACGATCCTGCCACTGTACATTCAGTACCTACTGAGGACCAACGGCTTTGGGTCGAGGGCCCCGAGAAACAAAAAATCTCAACCATCCATTCGACATCTACTCATTTAAATCATCATTCTGCTCTCTAAATCTCTGCGTCCGCAGCTAACATCATTGGCTGTTTAGAGAGACGGAGAGACTAAGATGTACAGAGAGTATGCCTATTGCATTGTGTGGTAGGGGAAAACGATGACACGCACTGACACGTATGACGCAAGTTGTGACGAATGTCTTGCTACCATCCTGTCCGAACCTTCACTATTGTTGAAGCCACCACTGTATTACTCTGGCCTATTATCGAAACTGACCCTGTACTAAAATATATGCCAAGAGCGAAATGTTACAGGAGAAGCACAAAAAAAAAAAAAAACTAGTTTGTACTGAGCCCCGTTTCATTCTTTGTTTAGTTTCAATTTTATGAAGACCAAAAGAAACTAGTAGTGGTACAAAATTTGAAAACTACACTCAGACAGAGGGAGCAGGGCCTATCCAATCTATGAACTTAACGTTTTTAAAAAAATGAATTTCACTTAGATTGGCGTATGCGTATACGGTCTTTTCCCGTAACACAACAAAACTGTGTCAGTGTATCAGACCGAGAGATGTTGTCATTCTCTTGAAATATCTCTGCAACACTGTGCGTTCTGCGCAAAAGTCGAACTAAAACATGCATGTCACAGAATAATTAATACATTATGATTGTTCTGATGAGATAATGGCGTTAGTTCACCATGACATATTGTAACAGTCAAGACAAAGTATAACCTAATCTGCCTGACTCATTTTGCTGTTCTATAGATCATTACCTGAAATGATAAACATGATATAGATATAGCTAGCCGTGTCACAAAACTGCACAAGTGTGAACGGAAGGAACACATTTTACAGGACAAGCAAAAAAAGATGTTTCACTTGAAATGTATCCCTTTTCTTGAATATATATCTAAGTCATAGACATTTGAAACACTGTACTCAAAACAACAACAACAACAACACTGCCAACCTTTAATGAGTTCATAGAATATAAGGTTGTGCGAATACATTTGTGCACTACCATGATACTTCTAGCGTTACACACACTATTTCACACAAGCATAAATGATTTGCTTGCCTGAATTTCTGCTAGTCCATTGGAAGTACATGTATTCAGAGATAACGTGTTATGATGACAGCGATAATTTTTGTGCTAGGCATGTCGTGTACCCATTTGAATGTCCTGCTTCACGCTAATTGCTGAGATATTTTCTGAATGCTAACAAAGCTCAGATGTCAGCGAAATCTTAGTGGTGATGACAAAGACGCGCAGCGGTCCAGCTGATTACGTGGGTCTGCCGGTCTGTTATTGTGTGCCTATGCTGTAGCCGCATGTCACCGTAATTAAAGAAGGTTTGCATTTAATACAAGAGTCATGCCATTTTGAATGTTAGAGGTTAGCTGGACTCAAATGTAGAATGAGATCTCGACAGACAATTGATGGTTAGGTGTATAGCCTGATAGATCGATAGACAGAGAAAGGCAAAGTCTGAGAGAAGAGATGGATGGATGGATGAATGGATGGATGGCGGACGGAAAGACGGTTGGATGGGCGGTCGGAAGGATGGGTGGACGGTCGGGCCGGTGGGGGGGGGGGGAAGACAGAGGAGAGAAAACGAGAGACAGACAGACAGAGAGAGAAAGAAAGGCGGAAAGAGATATGAGGGAGAGAGATAATAGTGATGGAGGGAGAGAGAGAGAGAGAGAGAGAGAGACAGAGAGAAAGAGAGACAGACAGACACAGAGAGAGAGAGAGAGAGAAAGAGAGAATTCAAACTTGGCCGATTCTTACGACAAGTGACAAACAACTCGATCCATCCCTCACTCGGCATTATACATTCGGCCGTAGTAAACAGCAGCAGCTGTACACACATACTTGAAACTCAGCAACAACAAAAATTCCCTACAGCAGTCACATGAGTCAAGTGGATGCTGTTAAAAGAACACATCGAAGTTCCGGCGTTAAGCAAATTACATACCGAAACCTCCTGACCGGTTGACACACATTGGATAAGGTCTGTAGAAGTTATGTGTCGTGTGTAACTCAGTTCAGCTAAAATGTGGAGATAGAACCTTGTCATTTTAAGCGGACAATATTTCAAGACAATCAACAAGAAGTAAACAAATACTTCCTGTTGGCCACGCCGATGCCAGTTCAGCAACACCACTGACTGGCCCAGCAACTACGCCGCCAGCAATTCAAACAAGCAACAAATTACGAAACTGATCCAGATTGAAATCACAGGATGCTCTTCCCGTGGATCGCAAAAAAAAAAAAATGTCACTGGGGTCAGATGGACAACCAGGAATTTTCCCTCGCAATGGAACATCTGAACACTGAATGATAATACTATTAAATTATTCCAGTTTTGCGTCCATGTAGATCTTTCGGTAGTGAGTACTTGAGTCTCCAGGATATCTGTCGCATGACATTTGAAATTATTGTTCGGCAGGTATAAACTATTACACGTGCAGAACATTAAAAACCAACAATAGGAAAGGAAGGGAAAGTCAGTGGATCTAAAACAACAACAACAACAACACAATATTTTGTTTTTAACAATAAGCGTGCCCGCAGCTGTCCAACCAATAATCCACCCGGCATCCACACGTCCGCGCAAACAATGGTAGACACATTATTATCTGCAACAAACCATAAACCTGGCTATTTCCGGTAGGTAACTGACCGTACTAACACCTGTGTATCCTAACTACAGTGTTAATGTCCAATCGTATTCCTTCTCTCTCTCAATGGCTTGAGATTGGCCGTGGGTTGATTTACACAACGAACGGACTTGTGGCGAAGGAGGGGTCATTTCGTGCCAAGAAGAAGACAGTGACACACACTGTCATAACATGATTGGTTTGCGGAAAAAGATCGTATACGCCAATGTATATCAAATTGACTTCTTTTTTTTTAAAATATCGTTTTATGTAGCGAAATTTCTTCTATCTTTCTATCGGGGTTATAATTTTGTACCACCAATAGTTCCTTGTGGTCATCACAAAATGGAAATTGAGCAAAGACTCAAGTAGGGAGCAAGTCCAAATGTTTTTGATTTAATATATTTTCTCCGCCCCTACTATAAAAGTGTGTTTTTGTTGTATCTGGCGATTTTCTGTAACGATGCAGAAGAAGGGGTGGACACGATGAGACGCAAACGACAGCGGTCGCCAAATCAGCCACATTCCTTGTGGTTCAAATCTTGAACTCTAGCAGAGGTGAAATGAGCGATCGGTCAACAACAGCGTTCTGTTTTGAAACAGTGACAATACAGTGCAAAACTCTTTTCCTCGAGAATTTCCAACCCGAAAAACACAAGGCATAAGTGGAAGTGACAGGCACTAAAACCTAGATGGTTTCTGCACAGTGCTACCTTAGTTCTTGATTGTCCCTTCTCCATTTTCTGAAGAAAAAAAACTGGAAATCGTTTAGTATGTAGAAGAGGTACAACAATTGCACACTTTGGCACAGTGTAAAATGCGTTGTGGCACTTATCAAGCTGTTGCACAGTTCCGATTCATTCTAACTCCTAATCATACAACTAAAGTCGCAAACGTTTAACGTTGAGTTTTTCTCAGGTGTGCAGAAAGTGGAGCTGGAACAAACAAGAACTAAGATCACGATAATGTAGCATTTTTAATCATTGCAAACTGTCCATGTTTATCTGCACATAAAGATAACTGTGATATCAATGCAGTATTTCATGTCAACACGTCGCCTGGTCTTTGTGCACTAGTGAAACTAAATACACTAAGAAGTACATATTTCGCAAAATACTTTTGCAAGCGCATAATGAAAGTCGCCATAACGAGTGGGCGTATTACGAGCATATGAAATAGGTATGGAACAGACATGTAAATACTGTTCGCTGTTTTAACTAACATTAAATGTTGTTACAGACGGCCGAAATGAATACAAAATAAAGAAAGGCAACTTTTCTGACATTCGCTGAAAATTGCAGTACCCCGAGCTAGATGTACCATTTGTCACGTTTACCACTGAAATATGCTATTGGCCAATACAATCAAAATCGAAGAATGCATCAGAAGCTTGTTGGCCTCAATCAGGAGATATCGTCAAAACATTCAGAAATAAAACAATCGATTCATTTTACTGACAAACACAAGCTGGTCAAAAATGAAACATTTCTACCATTTAAAAACAACAACGTTGTACGACATGCTGTGCGACCATTCCCAAATATATAACCTTTGGCAACACCTGAACCATCATTGACAACGTACAAAAATTCGGTAAGGTAAGGTTACAATAACAGCCCACGTTGTCAGTGCAATATTTATCACTTTTGTTGACAGTTTTCGTCCCATGTTAAAAAAAATAGCGCTGAAGAAAAACAAATTTACCAAGTGAGGCTTTAGGTACAAACTGACATTTATAATATCACAGAGATGCCGACAAGGCACCCCCCCCCCCCAGTCTCCTTCTTACCCCTTTTCTACCACAACTACTCAACATCCTGGGGCATCGAATGAGACGACAAAATAAGGCTTTCTCTTAAACACTTATTTCCTTGTCTAAAAATCCTCAATGGAAATACATACGGGATGATACTTCACAGGTCGCATCTTTTCCGGCCGAAAAATGTCAATCCAGACACCAAAATTCATGAGAACAGACAGTGTACATTTGTTGGGTCAAAGGAATTATCTCACTGCACACGCACTGGTTCAAAGGACTTGTCTTGTTGCACATGTATTGGTTCAAAGGAATTGTCTTACTGCACATGCGTTGGTTCAAAGGAATTGTCTCACTGCACATGTATTGGTTCAAAGGAACTGTCTCAATGCACACGCATTGGGTCAAAGGAATTGTTACACTGCATATGTATTGGTTCAACGGAATTGTCTCACATGGTAAAATGTCCAAATATTTCTGCGATTCCCTTCCTTCTACCTCAAGTTGCATCTGAATTGTGACAAACGCAGTATTGTGTCCTGTTGTGATCCCACTTTTCACCAAGGGAAAAAAAAGAAAAGAACATTAATCGTACCTGCCGAATAAAAAGCTGTCAATAACTTTTAATTAAGTCTGAGAGCTTTCCCAGCGTTATCCGCTTACATTTATGGCCTAAAGAAGTATTTACGACAGGAAATATCCGCGTTTCTTATGAAGCAATTTTATCAGTACTGTTGCTTTTGTTGTTTTCTTTTTCCACCACTGTTTTACCACGACAGTCGTTCATTGTCTTGATTTCCAATTTCAGCTTAGCAGTTTGAGCATTTAAAGAGAACTCATTTCCAAAAACTGTCCAAGACTCAATTTTACATCCGACACTCACTGACATACTCGGCAATGCCTGCAAAGTTCAAACAGCTCAAGTATAAAAGCTGGCCGGTGAGTATTAGCACATCCCTCTCCACGCACAATACGTATCAGTAATGATTCTCAACCGTAACAGACATTCTGCTGCCTGACTGGTGATTTATTGTAGGGCCAGCGCTGATGCGGCATATCATCTGATCCATAGACCACTTAGACAGGTCAATGTGCCGTATGTTGACAGCGCGAGTTTGGACTCCAAAACATCAGCGACATATTGATCTGCGTACAAGTTTCTGATTTTCAAAATCCGGACATGCTAAATCATCAGTAATCCCCGTCCACAGTATTTTATCCACTTAAATATCATTATGATCATTACAGATAATTATTCTGAATGATACACTTTACTGAAGATAGATCAGTTACACATTCTAATGGTTTTTCCATTCGGTAAACTCAGACAGAAGTTCTTCATAAATTAGGATTTATTCCCTATTTAAAGGAATTGTTTTATTTTGAGGCTCAGTTCATTTAAAAACAAGTACATGTGATTGCCACTGTACATTTCACGTTAAACAGCAAAAACAACAACAAACGACCACCACAACAACAACCTGAATAGCTACGCCAAAATGACCGGTGTCCAGCCGGTAATTTATAAAAATCTGCAAGAGAACTCCCGCAAAACCCGGGACGTTGGCACAACACTGGAACATTCAATTACTTTCCAGCCGCAGGTGGCCATTCCGTTAAATCTTCGTTGATTATATTAGCCGATACAGGAAATAGTGATGATCTGATGATAAACTTTCCATGCATTATTAACTTATCAATGCTCCCAACTGTGAAGAATGAGCCGTTATTATTTTTTTCTAGTGCTCCAACTTACGAAAGCTACATGATGTAAACGGATACAGTTGTAAACATGCATAAGAGTGAGCGAGTGTGGAGAAGAGAGCAAGGGAGCGGAGACAGAAAATGGGGACGATTTGACGTTCCTCAGGAGTCAGTGGTCAGAAAAGACAGCTTTACGAACGCCCAAAACTAAACTAATTATCAACGTCTTGACCAACGTTCCCTCTCATTTTTCCTGACCACTGAGCGGAACTTTTGATGCTTTGAGCAAAAATATTCAAAATTCAAAGCTAATGCACGACATTCAAACTTTTTTGCGACATTCAGATGTGCGCGGCACCAATACAGAGGCTGCGCAGCCGACCACTCACCCACGCAGCTTAGAACGCTGGTTCTGACTCGGCTGACTCCGGACTTGCCAATCTTCTCCAGAAAAATGGTTACCATCGATCTTGCTGATGCTCATTAAAGTCTTCTTCACAGACTCACCTCTGATAAACCGCTTTGGAATGAGTAGCTTACGGAAGAGAGCATAATATCGTCAATAAAAACCCAGTAATGCTCCAGCAGCGCTGTAATATCTTTTTTTTTTTTTTTTCACAAAATAATGTTGTTCTTCAAAAATAATTGGTTAAAATATGTTTCTTCAGCTTTCGCCACCAACAATCGATCGAAAACAACAAAACTAATTCCACTTATTTCGTGTTCTGCACATACCGACTGATCAAAGAAGAGACAGGCAGGAAAATAGGGCATCACAAACAGCCAGTTAGATTTTAATGGGCGGTTAACATTATCTCAAGCCCTCTCCCCTGGCCCTTACAGAAAGTGACCATGAGGAAATAAAACAGGCACGTGGGAGACAAGGAGAATAATGCAGAGAGGAAAGAAAGACAACATCAGCAAAAAAATATTGAGAAAAGAAAAAAAACAAAAAATGTACGCACACGTAAACGCCCACGGTAGACAAACCAGGTCCTTGGCCCAGTAAAACAACAACAAAAGGTTAAACAAGTGGACATGTTAGACACAGAAACAGGTGGGATGCAGAAAAGAATGGGCGTCAAAACGGGGCGACAATACTATACGCAGCCAAAAATGAGTCCAACTATCAACACAAGAGAAACTTGACTACATTGCAGCAAAGGGCGACAATACTATACATAACAATCAAGAACAAGTTGACCTATTGATAAAAGAGAAACTTCACTACACTGCACAGCAAGGGGGGACAATTTTATTACTAGTAACCAAAGGGAAACGAGTTCATTGAAATTACCAATAATAAGCGAAACTTCATCAACACTACAGCAAAAAAGGGGCAATACCATTATCCACAATCAAATAGAAACGAGTAAATTTGAATTGTCAGTAAAAGAGAAATTTCACTATTATACTGCCGCATACGGGGCGACAAAAGTAGTATCTACAACCAAAGAGAAACGAGTGAATTTAAACTTAAACTATCAGTAACAGAGACACTAATGCAGCAACCAGGCAAAAATACTAATACCTACAACCAGAGGGAAATAAGGTCATTTAAACTAACAATAATAAAGAAATTTCACCATTACTGTAGCAATGAGGACGAAACGCCAAAACCGCTACAAACAACCAAAGAGTTCGTTTACCCTATCAATAAAAGAGAAACTAACGTACACTGCAACACGCCTTTCATTAAGCCTCCGTTAATTTATTTTACTACCTTCGACTGTTACACACTTGTTACTGAGGGTCGACTTCAGGACGCCAGATCACAAAATCCATCCATAGATTATGAATGGTTTATTTGAATTTCATTGTCATGTTCCATCTGTGACTCACACCGACTGCTCTAGCGACACAAATGAATGTTGAACGAATCATGCCCCTGATTGGGAACCAAATAAAATGTTTACCTACTGCATACAGCCCCCTTTCCCGCCCCTCTCCTTTTTTAATCTTTCAAATCGCCAATGTAATAGGGGAGGGCTAGGGTGGGCGGTTGTAGTTACAGCAGGTTTGAGTTTGCGTCTGAGTTTGGAGAAAGTACGTCGACACGGCAATGGCCATATATATTGTGCTAGGAAGAAGCTCCTCGACAGGCAGTATATCATGGGGTATTTGCCATACTGTTGGATGCGACATTCTGTGGATTTTGAGATTTTGTCATGAAAGGGGTTCTCTCACTCCTAATTTCACTATGTATAAGTGTCATTCCAATAGGTTAAAAACTTTTCCAGGGATGTGTTTCTGACGCTATGTTGTCCTCTGATTTTACATAACTCTTCAAAATATCGATCCTCATTTTCTCGAAAAGACAAAAATGACATACAACAATAATTATTACGGAAAATACCCGACGATGTAGCAGAATGACAAGACAGAAGGAGAATAACCAGAAACACCCACCGACCCCTCACGGTTACAGTAGTAAATGGGGTGGAGTTTGGTATGCTGACCGGACAGTTGGTTCCAGGACTGTAGAAAGCACTTGCTGGCGTTGGCTTGTTTTAATAATAAAGTGTTTCTGTAGTGAGGAACAGAATGTACACACACAATAATTATATGGACGATGAGAAAGATTAAGCTAACCATCAGCACGCAATCCATTAGCTGCACTCCAAGAATAACAGATCCCCTACTGACTGGTTCACACTTTCGCGGAAACAGGCGGGAGGGATTCGTAAAGCTGCGACCATGCAGGATAAGGCTGGATCACAGCTGTTACATATTTCACACTTATTTTATATCGTTGGGTATTTGCCATTGTTCTGGTTGTATGATATTTGGAGCACTAAGTTAGTTCAAAGAAAGCCGGCATGTGACATTTGGAGCACTAGCATTTGGGCTGTGATTTTATCGATTAATCCTTTATCAACCTGTTGACTATCGATTACTCTATGAATATTTTGCAATAACTTGCGGTGGGTACCACAGGGATGGAAAGTTTCTTTATAGGCCTAATACACTCTCCGTCAGTCAATTCCATAGAGACTACTATAGAGACTAGTTTACGTTGGCAAAATGTTTGTTGAAGCGTTTTAAAACTTACAAAATTATTTCGGAATTATTTGGATATCAGGATATATTATTAGAATCTAAAATATGGATTATTATAAGCATAACTGAACAAAGAAACATGTTAAATAGTCCATATTTATTCAACGATCGGTTTTATATTTCACATTTTTGCGTTAAAATCTTAGAGTCGTGGGCGTTTTGAATAAATGTTTTTTTTTAATAAACATTTTCCCTCTGCGTTTATACAGGCACGGGACTGTCTCGTGAAGAGGCGCGCTTTAGAAATGTTTATTTTATTGGGGGGTTTTTTTTTTTTGGGGGGGGGGGCTTTTTTTTTTTAATAAGTGGTTGAGCAAAACAGATAATCTACAGGAGACTTCACGCAGCTGTCGAAGGCCTAAGGGAAGTTAAGCTCCGTGGGACCCAGCGAAAACAATAGAACAGTTTTGTGGAGTTAATTGGACACAGAGATCAGAATCGCCAGAAACGCCACAAACAGTGGCCATGGACAAGGACAACAATAATAATGATGATAACATAATAATACCTGTAATAATACTAAAAATAACAACAACAACATCTTCATCATCGTCATCATTTATAGACCAGTCGTTTTTCACCTAATTCATGATGATGATGATGATGATGATGATGAGCAGAACAAAATTTGTTGAGTGTAAAAGAGAATTTTTTTTTCAGCAGATTTGCGACTTGATGTTGATATGAGTCTGTGAAAATGTAATCGAATATCAGCAGCGGTATAGGTGCGCCAAATGTCCTACTGAATTTTTATTAATTTTTGGTAGTGCTCCAAATGTCATACTGCAATTTGACCTAGAATTAGGCAGTGCTCCAAATGTCATGTTTTAAAAATGTTGGTGCTCCAAACGCCATGCTACCATTGTTCTAGGTGCATTTTTGCCTTTTCGAGAAAAGTCATGAGGATTGAAGTTTGGTCACCAAAAGGGCCACACGCATAAAAAATTGCGTCACATATGCATGTCTCGAAAAGTTTTAAACTGATTGGAATGATACTTAAAACATACATGTACATAATAAACTTAGGAGTGAGAGTAGCACTTTCATGACGAAACCTCAAAATCGGCAAAATGTCGTATACAACAATAATAATTATGGCAAATACCCCTCGATATTTACATGTGCATGTACTTAGTTTATCATGAGAGAGAGAGAGAGAGATGGGGGGGGGGGAAGGGAGAGAGGGGAGGGAGAAACACAGAGAGAGTGAGAATAGTGAGAGAGAGAGAGAGAGAGTGAGAATAGTGAGAGAGAGAGAGAGAGAGAGAGAGAGAGAGAGAGAGAGAGAGAGAGAGAGAGAGAGCGACAAGGAGAGAGCGAGAGGGTGCGAAACCTCTATAAGAACAATTTATACTCACTGCACTGTCACATACAACGAATAAGCTACTGCTGTAACTTTTGATAGAAATCATGCATTTTTTTGTTCAACCAAGCAATCATTAACTGAATGGGTGAGTGTATGAATGAAAAGAAAAATGAAGGAATGAATCGATCAATCAATCAATCAATCAATCTGTCCAACTAAACAACCCCACCCTTTTTATCGATCAGTCCCTATTAATGTTGTGCTTTGTTCTAAATTGCATGACGATGCAATAATTATGATAGAATGCAATGTGAAGAAACAAATACTGTAGTCACAACACCACCAACAATGAATTTTAAAAGAAAAGAAAGAAATGCCTTTCATAGTACAGAATACAATGGCATTACATGTAATAAAACTATTACTACATGAACTCATCCTCGCCTGGACAGGAAACACCGCTGATCGATGGAATGCCACATACTGGAAAAAAAGAACGTCATTATTTAACACACTGATAGCACGCCTTCTTAATGTAATAATGTAACGTCATTGTCTGATCAGTCAACCTCAATTCGCAACCAATTATCAACTAGTTTGTCTACGGTCAACACCACCAGCCAAATTAGAAACAGCATTCTTACATTATTATTCTACACAGCTGAGTTTCTGTACTTACAACTCAACATCCAGAAAACGAAGTCGGTCTGTGTCTTGTCCCCGGTGATGTGTAATAGTAAAAACATTTCCTTGGGCGGACCGGATCTAATGGTTTATCACCTGAAATAGCGCTGAAACGCGGCTCGGCCTACACTCTTCATAGTCTACTAAGGCTAAAATCACATCCCATCAAACACACTCAACTGTATACACACGCCGCGGACGGGCCGTGCATGGCTTGAACACAAAGGTCTCAACCAGACCATGGACTAGAGTCTACGTTCCTCAAAATAATTAAAATATTTTATAGAAAGTCCGGTTTGGGAATTCCCGATTTCCCCATTCTTCGAACAACCCGCAAAACGCTGGTCCATGTTTACCGATAAGCACATTATCGCCATTACTAATGCTATTTTTGGACACAACATGGCAACATTAAGCGATCTAAATGTTTCTCGTCATGGTAATGACTGTAATCTATCGATGACATTCCAGGCATTTTTACCACAGTGTTTTCTCAGCCAGCAGTCTTACGGAAATCCGACCCGTGCGACTGACGCCACATCTAATCTGCACACAGCAATGACATTGTTCCTACGCAGATCGGCTGGTTACGACATGGCGACGACATAGGTCTGATGTAGGGAACGCACCTGTGGTAACCCCACCAACCCTAGGGAATTCTCCTCTACAAATCTGGGCATTCTGGCTGGGTTATTACATCAAATGAACAGTGACATTACGTGGCCAGTGTTTGCTCCATCCAATTATCGCCGGCCTGCCTTACTTCCATTATGATACTATTCCTTTAAACAAAATGAAATAAAACAAAACAATTTCATGTACACATAAATGCGCCTGCAATGTTAAAGATTACAATATACACTCATTATGTAAATTCTACATGTTAAGACAAAACTATTGGTGAACTTTTCACCACGAGTTTGAGTTTGGAGAAACAATAATGTCGACACAAGAATGGCCGTATCGCGCTAGGAAGATGCAAAACGACAAACAGAATATAACAGAGTTATAGGACATTTGGAGACCTTTACCAGAAGCGCTTTTCACTATGAACCGGTTTCCTGTGTATGTTCCGCAAACACAACCCTTCACTACTGAGCTTGGATGGAGCTTAGAGGGTGAATTTTACCTACCAAGAGGGAGGGGGTAAATTTGCTGATTCTGGATTCGTTCAAATTTTTGTTTTATCCACAATATAAAAAAATCTGAAGTTGAGAAGGTTGTTCATACCCAACTAAAATAAATAAGTGAAATAACATTGTTATGTGCTATTGTTACTGTTATTGAACTTAAGGTATGTAGTTAAAAACAGTACTTTAAAATTTCCCCTTTGTCGGCTGTTGATATGGCAGGAATGTAAACTCAAATTGCTGAACAAAAAAGGGTGGAAGTAATTTTTACTTTAGAAAAAACGGGACATAAACAGTTGCCAACCTCTGGCTAGGAGTACATAATGTGCACCACAGCAACAGCAGCAACCACTGTCGCAAAAAAAAAAAAAAAAATCACCAGGTATAGGAAGTACAAAGACAACGGGACCAGCCCAGACTTACTTTCCCTACGCCACAGCAACAAAACCAATTCGTACGCATTACTATATGCATGATGACACATCCATCGGGATAACGTAATCGCAACCACCGGATACCCTGAGCTCTAAAATTCACATAAACAAACTCCCGTTATATTTAACTTAACAGAATTTATCAATCACTTATACGCCATATAGAAATCCACACTTTTCAACCCAGTTTGAGAATCCCGATGTCCGTTTAACAAATTTGGGGACTGTTCCTATTGTTATTAATTTTTGTTATTGCCCAAATGAGTGGAATGCTCTCCCTGAAAGGTTGAGCAATATTTCTTCATTTGAGAACTTCAAAATACAACTAAAATCTACTGACTTGACTAATTTTTCTCTTAACCTCAGCATGTTCGTACAGCATGAAAATATTTTTGTAAGAAAGAAAGAGAGAGAGAGAGAGAGAGAGAGAGAGAGAGAGAAAGAGAGAAAGAAAGAGAGAGAGAAAGAAAGAGAGAGAGAGAGAAAGAGAGTGAGATGTTACTATTTAATTGTAAACCGTTTTGGGTCCAATGTCGAGAGAGGCGCTATTAATGTATTCCAGTAGACTTTATCATTATTATTAACTGATAAACCAACACCGAGATGGCCTCCCCGTAATTCATCCCTCGTTGGGCCTCATTGGAATTTAATCTCCACCACTATCATTTGCCGTAACAGACAACGTGCATAGGTATGAGCAACGGCATCTACAACATAGACAACAACAACAACAACATCTTGATAACAAATAAAAGAACGACGCCTGAAAGTGCCACAAAACATCTCTTACCTTCAGCTTTTTATATCCTTTCCTCCTTCCAACCATGCTGTTCATGATCTCTGATTTTGGCGGGTCTGCTAAGCGTCACAGCTGACTATCTGAACACAAGTCTGTCTCATTCCTCTAAAATAACAATCTCACTGCTTCCCACACAGGGCTTGCCTGTACCTGACAACTTTCGCCGATCGGCAAGTTTTTGGCATTCCCTGAACACAAACACTTCCTGTCAACACCATTTATTGATAAACAAAATGGCCTAATTGAATCAGCTGATATGAAACCCACAGCCGTGACAAGTCAAAAACAATGGACATTCCTGTTTACGGTAAAACTCTGAGAAAAACGGAATTTGAATTAGAAGATTGTTGAAAAGGCACATGAAAAGGAGAACTGCATAGTCCAGCGAAAATTCTGAAATTCACTAACATGACACTTCGGCTCCTTCTCATAAGCTTTCAGCTCTTCATTGCCGATTTATAATTTTATCTTGTGCTAGTTACATTTTTTTTTCAGGAAACGCGATACCCCACTGAACACAGCGGTGGTCGCATAAATATAACACGGTGGAATTTGCGTCAGTTGCCGTTATAAATCTACGAAGCTCTGTCCATGAACAAACACAAGCAAGCAGCGGCCGAGGTACCCAAAACGACTTATAGTTAAATCCACGAGCTCGAAGACGGACAGCTCAAAATATCATACCTTCCTCACCCAGAGTAGGTCGTCGGGTCACACTTTAAAACATGGATTGGGCGTTTTTTGTTTTTTTTTAAAAACACACAACTGCTTCAGTCTTCACGGTAGAGCTATACTAAGAAAACCCAATTCAGATTTGACCCCTCCGCCAAAAATGAACACACTTGACTGACGGTCCACGGCCTATTTAATCTAGTGTTACAAAATGTGCTAGGTAACCAAGCCACCCTAGAATTTTTCATGGAGACAGTCAACAAAAAGCTCTTGGCAAACCACTGTGCTTTTGAAGCGGACAAGCCGCAAATTTTAGCAATATAAAATGGAGGCGCCAAAATGATCTTCAAGAAACTTAAGAATATTCCGCCGAAGACCCGTATGCCCCACATAACAATAACCCCGGCGGACTTTTTTCTTTGGACAAACGAATTCAGCTCTACTGCGGCAGACATTCACATCACTGTGCCCACTCAAGGGTGAAATGAATGCAAGGTCGTTATATATAGCGATGAATGTATTATTAATTAATGGTATATCTCTTGGTAAAAACCGAGTATGGTCATGGCCGAAATCTTGGCGCGTCGTAAATGCTTCAACACACCGTTTGATAATTTATAATGACCGTACCGCCATTTCAACTGGTGCACTGCACACGGCGCCAAAGACCAGCACGCTGCAATTAGTAAGCAAGAACATAGTGAACGCACCAGAAAACGTAATTTACCCTCTGACCTCTGATCCACGGTATCAAAGCTGATGAGTATCAACGTAAAGTGGAAATACAAAAAACGCAGGCCAGTAAACTGATCTAACAACCGTCAGAAGTTGGTCCGTAGCTAGACCATGTTGCCCTTGAATCTTAAAGTCCAAATGTACAGTGAGTGCCATAAGGTTAACTTTCGACAGCATTATACTATAAAGGGTCTCTGATTATACTCTACCTCTTTGCATGATGCACGATAGTAGCAGTCTCTTCACACATATCCACTGACAGCAATTATAACGTTGAAGAACTGGGCATCATAAGTGAGAGCAGAAATATAACCCACGGGTGTTTTGTGTCCCAAGTTTCATGACTCTATTACTGGTCAGTGACCAGTGCCGCTGTCATGTTTGACATCTCTTCAGACAGACGGTCAGTGGGCAGTCATTAACTGACACAGGCTAACAAGCAGGCAGAGTGAGAGACACAAAGAGCAAGACCCATCACTATGTAACATCTGATTTTAGCGCAAGCACGACAATCGAAACTGAAACCAAACGTAACATTAACAGACGAGATCAACCACCGAATGTACACGCGTGTCTTATACACCATTGTGAAGATACGGAACAGTCGATCACGCGGTACAAGGAATCGAAATTACTCTCCAAGACAACCAGAGGCCGGATTGGTTCACAACTTCAAGGAATCAAAACATAATGGAATTAAAATTACTGTATTATCAATACTAACACTTTAACAAAGTAGAGAATCTTAAAATCACTCGATTAATTCGCCAACACGTCACTAACAAAGTGAAAGTCCTCTGATTGTGACTGACTCGTACCTTCACTTATCTACCACATAAAAGCTGACAAGCTGTACATGAAGATGAAACCAGGCTTCACAATCTTATTCATAGTGTACACAGATGTTGGTTTTTAAGTCTAGGACCGGGACCAGATTCTGATATAACCTTGTTGCACAGTGAACAACCTGTGACGATGAGTTACTGATAAAGATGACCTGGTTAACCCCAGCTACTGGACAGCTACCTATCCGTGTCTACGTACTGAGTCACCACTGAATACAACCGGGTGTCTTTTCCAGTTTAATTTACACTGAGGCCAGGAGACCCCAGGATAACGCTGCTGTTTTAAGTAAAAATGCCGCATATGCCAAAAACAAAATCTGGATATATTTGGCGTTGCATATTTTGTCCAATTATCATTTTGTGACAATTAAAAGAAACAATTAGACTATTACACAGTATAACCGTATGGCCCAGATAGAAACACGGAGCATATTTCATTCTATAAACCGGTGCTAAAAAGTAAATTTAACCTAATTTGGGTTATACGGTCTTTGCTAGTAACATGGCAGAACAGAGGAAGGAACTCGAAATGTATTTCTAAAAGCCTACGAAAGCACGCAGGCTTATCATTTCATAACCTATGTGAAGTTGAATGACGTCCATATTTCGGCTATCGCACAACTGTCTAAAATTATATAATATGACTACATACCAAAGCTGCCATGTTACAAAAGAAGACCGCATGCGCCAGTAAGTGTAGGTCAAATTCACTCTCAAACACCCTTTTATAGTATAAAACGCGCTCTACCTCTCTATCTGGGTTATAATTTTGTACGACTAATAGTTTCTTCTGATCGTCATAAAATGGAATTGGACAACGAATAAAGCAGAAAGCAAAACGAAATGTTTTTGGCTTGTCCCGTAAAATTATGGTCCTGGCATGTACGACACTTTTTCATAACATGGCAGAGAAGTCACGAATGAATGCAACTGAGCGTCTTCTCCATTGAAGTCGATCTAATTCATATTGAGGCAAGGCATACCCTGGATCAGAGAAGGCAGAACAGTACACATTTCTAAGATTACGGATAAACACAGGCTTATCAATTCACAAACCCATAATAAGGTCCATGGGAATAGATAGGTTGCTGGACTTTGACAAAACACTGATAGCCCGTTCTCTCCACACAACTGACAGTGTGTTTCTCTCTCCCTGTGAACTGACAGTTATTATGGTGTCACAGATACATACAACAATCCCGGAAGTGCCCGCATTGTTTCATCATGTAAGCGCTGGCTATGTAAAAGCAAATGCTGTGTCACACTTGACTAGCATGCAACTATTTGAAACCACGAAATAACAACTGTGTTTTTATTTCTATGCCAACAACGCATGTTTCCACTAGTACTGGATTAACAGTCTGTGACGGGTTGTATACGAGCGCGATGGGCGACTTGTAACGATTCCTTTTACACAAAAATCATTATAATTATGCTCCATCTGTTACTCACACTGTAATATAATAATAATAAACAACAGTACGAGGCTTCGGGATGGATGTAAGAGTTAACCATCCACACACCATCCGTTCTCAGGAAACGAGACAATCGTCTAATTCTCCCTTTATAACAAAGCACCCTACATATGCGGCATGCTAAGTACTTCATAGCAACCAGGCACACACACACAGGGAGGGAGGGCCGGGGAGGGAGGGAGAGAGAGAGAGAGAGAGAGAGAGAGAGAGAGAGAGACAGGGAGAGAGAGAGCGAGAGAGAGAGAGAGAGAGAGAGAGAGAGAGAGAGAGAGAGCGAGAGAGAGAGAGCGAGAGAGAGAGAGAGAGAGCGAGAGAGAGAGAGAGAGAGAGAGAGAGAGAGAGAGAGAGAAAGAGCATTTGTTTTGTCAGCTTGTCAACAGACGAAAGCAGGGAATGTGTACACCAAAAGTTCTCCAATGTCTTGACTGCTCTCAGCCAGATGACGAGTTTTGTATGCAACAAAACATCCGATCCAATATTTATACCAAATTCACATGGCGGTAGAAAAGAAAGTGCAACCTCACAACAAACAAATAACATAATCTGAGTTGAAACCAACAATTACCTGTTTTTGAGCAGTAATGTCAACATAACTGGGGGCGACAGCTGCAGATTCCAGGTATGTAAATCACTTTTAAAGATGGCAGTGATGTATCACTTATCTTATGGCGTAACTGAGTAGCTCATAATGACCCCTGCAACAACACATGGGTTGTGCAATAAAATTACACTGAATGGATTAGCATTTCATGATCAAAGGCCTGTGTCTCAATCATCTCTTTAATTCCACAGTGCGAGCGGTAGTGATACAACTGTACATGGGTTTTTCCTAGATCGTTCTTGACAGCACTGGCTTTACCGAAGTAAAACTTGTTTCGATTTATGTTTACCCAATCTCTACCATGGGTGATATTACTGTGATTTGTCATGGTTTTTTGTTGTTGTTGTTGTTTTTTGTTTGGAGACGGGAGTGGAAACGTTATAATTTTTTTGGCTATTTGAAGCTTGGATCGATTTGGAAACTCCAACAATGTCCAACTCTCTGGAAGGCTGATTTCATTAGCTCTAGCAATATGGACTTAAAATGAAACGGTGAAAGGCGGTTTTAGGTTTAAGTACAGCTTATTTTTTATTTGATATTCTTCACATATATCCCATGTGATATTTCTCACAATGAAAGCCACTATCTCACGTCTTTACTGTCTATCCGTCGCCGGGGGTGCAATTTGTCATATATATAGAGTGTAGCCTCGGCACCTGAGGGTTGGAAGCCAAAGCACCCTAGCAACTTCAACAGTGTACCTTGTACCGCCAAATTTCTCCGACACAAAACACAGGAGTATAATAGTATATATACATTTTTTTTTAAAAAGCGCGTGTGTTATTATAGATGATCTCATCTACAGTTACTGTAAAATTTCATATATTATATATACATGTACGTGAACCGTTATCTGTGTTTACCGCATGAGACCAATTTCCACAACATCGAGCTTGCCAACACTAGCACACACTATGGAACTGCCCACACGCCACAATGCATTAACACCTTGTATGCAAACCTTTAAACACAAAATATGATTCAACTGCAGAGACTTTACAACCTGGCTACAGTACGGTGAACTATTTCTGCCTTGACATTAAGTACTGCACCAAGTTCAAGTTTACTGCAGGCCTCTCGGTCAATTCATTCACCACAAATACCAGTTAAACAACAACCTCCACACGGTGATATCTGCACAGTACAATAAGGCCATTAAAATATATATCAATTACAACCACAGAAAGGACCCGCAATATTATCACAGAAAATAAATGAAATATTCCCACCCTGCAGTGCAAGGCTGTTAAAAAGTTTGCGGATAAGATCTACCTAGTCTTCTTGGCTTCCGTGCGCCGGATCACGTACGCATTGCATAAAGTGCACCAGGCGGGAAGGTTTCAGCTGTACGTTAACGTTACAGCCAAAAACACATTCACTGCCCTTCTGCTAACCAGTGACTGAAATGATGAATGAGCTAGATCTATAAATCTCCGCCCTTTCCCGCAACTCCCTCCACACAGCTTTCCATCAAACTGCATTACCAGCGCGTATAAGAAAACAATAAAATCGATTTTCAGAAATGCATTTGAGAGGATTATTCCCTAATGCTCATTAATACCCCCCCCCCCCCAACACACACACACAAAACCCCCCAAAAAAAACCAAACAAAAAAACAGGGGGTGGGGTGGAAGAGATCTACATTTTTTTGTATGTATATATCTCTTCTGAGGCCCAATTCATGATTAAGAAAATCCACATAACGATTTTCACATTTCAGTGCCAATACTCCGTTTTTTTTTTTTTCCTTCTTTTTTTCTTTTTAATTTATTTTTAATGAGAAACAGACCGAATTCTAATTTTTTTGGCCGTTTTTTTTTTTCCCGTTTACTTAGTATTTTGAAGCTAGCTTTTTGTGTGTGTGTGTGTATGAGAGACTACTCTCAGTAGTGTACTCTTAAACCCCCCCCCCCCCCCGAAAAACAACAACAACAACACTACAAAAGCAACAACTTTGTAGTATGAGACAGTAGCACAATAATTATTATGTTTCCCAAATGGCAAAGATCACGCATCAAACTATTTAAACCGCAAATTTCTTCTACTTTATATTGAAGAACTGCATGGTTTATAATCAAATAATATCATTCACAAAGATATCGTGCTCCATCCAATGAAGTCAATGCATAGCAGTTCCGTAATAACGTGAGAAAAAAAAAGAACAAATTTCCCACGGTTACCTGACCAGTGTAAAACTTTATTCTCTGCACACCTGACGAAGAGCACGTGCGCCGACAGTGTAATAGTGGTTCAGTTAGCGTCCAGAACCCAAAGTACCTACATCAGTATCATTTCCGGAAATATCCCACAATAAAATTACGATAAATGACAATCCTTTCCACCACGGAATCAATGAAGGCTTCTGTATCACTTCTATAATAACGAACAATAACTGGCACAATATTTCTATTACTGCCGATCAAATATGTTAAATATTCACAGACATACATCTTCCTATAAACTCAAGGTATATCTGAAGACACTCAAAATACACATCACAACGGCAATAAATTACTGCCCAATCAAATCCAAAAAAATCACGTCGCTTCACGTGATTGTGTATTCTTTTAGTTAACCTTTAACTCCCCCGTGTGTCTCAGCCACACGAGACTAGCGGGATCGAATCAATACACTTCGGCTCGTTTCTGAGACAGAGATAAGACGGAAGGCACTGCAATGCCACGTGTTGGGATGGGGAACAATGCCGCGAACTTCTGACTCTGTGTCGTGTAGTCGTAATCTTAGATTAAATTCAAACATGACAAGGTAATTCCAGCACTATCTTCGCTCGTGTTAACCACACTAGACAACTTCCGGAGGCCAAGCATCAGCTCAGTACCAAAATATTAGTCCAGGTGTTTCTAATAATCCACAGCACTCACGTATGAAAGGTAGCAGCTCGTCTCGGGAAGCTATCAATCTCATCCCCGTTTTCTTTGGAGATACCGAAATTAGCCTCCAATTTTCCTCCTGTACTTTGCAACAAGTTCCCTACTGACCACAACATACCTGGCCGCGCTACGGAGAAAAACCGTAAACGCCAATGTAGGTCACAGAATTTTTAACATCATTTTACAGAATGAATGAGCCCGGTCCTTCTATATGGGCAATAATTTTGTGTACAACAAATAGTTTTTTCGCCAGCACAAACTAGAAATTGAACGGTCAATAAAACAGAGCACCGCGATTTTAGAAAAAAAAAAAAATTGCGCAGTCTGTTAACTTTTGGTTTTGGCATATCCCATAATAATAATATGGTTGTACTGTTACTAGGGTTAACGACCGTTCACGCCAGTTAAAAATTTATCATTCTAGATCTAGTTATTTTGGATCCACGACATGGCTTGAAGTCCACAACTCACCGAAGCCACAAGCCAACTCATACCTCGCCCTAATTCGGCAACACTCATGGGACATGTCATATGGACACAGAAAACCCTACCGACCAAAGTCGTGGCCCCAAAAGCCGTCAATATCTTCGCCGACGCTAATGAGCTGATAATGACAATGAGGTTTTCAACATCACTGGGTAAACAATCAGTAAATCTATCTTCTCTGCCTTAGTTTTCTTGTTTGCCGTGCTTACAGCCTGGAGGGAAATGCTTATCACTAATAATCAGTGTTACCCAACCCACACCCTCAACACTAAACATTTTCGCTAAGTCATGCCTGAATTCATTCATACTAGATAATTAAGACGGGTATTGTTACAAGTGCCAGATTCTTTATCCATTCCTAACCGCCCCCACCATCACTGATGGCGTACTCTATACCAACTCGGCATAATAATGTTCGAGTTTCGTGGTGCCCCGAAGATGCACAATATAGTATGTTAAAACACGATTACACAGCGCATGTAGCTGTGGACGCCTTCAAGACTTTCATATCAGCAGTGTTGACCCAGTACAATGGAGCTGATAAGACAAGCAAAGCTACACAATGGTCGGTTATGTCTGAACCATTCCATGATTCTGCAAGTATTTGCGTTTTTGTTTTGTTTTTTTGGACGATCTCCCATTATACCGTCATGTTGTAGCACTCTCAAAATGATTCCACGTGGTGTGGCAGGCCTTCTGGAGAGAAAACAATGAAAAATTCGTAGCTGTCGCTAACTGCCAGTGTTCAGCTTTACTTTCATAAATAAAAAATAGGACCGATTTAGCAAATGATATTCATAGTTTTATGACTTCTATTCTCTATTACAGCTCGGAAACTTACACAGTGATAATAATAGTAATAATTATAATAATAATAATAACAGTCATTGCAGAACAAGTGCCATGATTTCGTAAACTGGGCGAGGAGGAATGTGCGTAATATTCATATGAAGTAACGCTACAGTGTCTGAACTAATTACAGTGATTTGTTAGGAAAGGGGGGGGGGGGAGAGAGGAAGGGGTTACAGTATGAACAATTCAGTAATGACATTGTACAATCGCACATATGCGGGATAATGGCACTCTCCGTTTCTTTTCCGCTTATGGTTCTAATAAAAAAAAAAAGATTTGCCTTCCATCATAAAAGAGATGTCTTCACTATGTCACAATATGGTCACCAAGCAACGTCATAAGGTCAAAGTGCTCGAACAATCACACTCCCTGGAAAAACAACGGGTCATCTTTCTGCGTTGGTGCGAGAACAATGGCTTCACACTAAAATGGATTGTTTCCAAGCTGTCTCGATTTCTGACATCATATTATTTCGGGGAAACTGAGCTGGCTGGTGGGAAAAGGGACGCACCATACAACACAACATGCAGTACAGTAGCACCTCGCCGCTGAATGGACAGCCCTGCTCGCCAGTGGCCAAGGCTTTAACATCTCTGATATACACGTATTAAGGTAAATGTGTCATAATGTAAAAACTTCAAACTTGGCGCACTGCTTTAGCACAGTGTTTATGAATATGATATGACGAACAAACATGTACTTTGCTACTTCGTAATGTTCGATTATCTGTTTATTTTGATAACGAACCGTCGTTTATCACGTCTTTTGATCTACAATCCAACAACAACAAAATGTTTTGGTTAAGGCGTAGCATATTCCCCACTTCAATAAAATAATATATGTATTATATAAATATCGATTTCACCTTAAATCTCTCCCTTTACTAATATGAAATACATCAGTTAATAGAAAGACATACTTGATAGAAGCTACGAAAAATACAAACACAACCAGACAGTTCCTTTATTCTTTTTTTTGCCTCAGAGTTTTTGCCATTTCACAGATCAAAATTATCTTACATAGAGAGAAAAGGAAACAATAAAAAAAAAAAACTTAGCCATTTTTTTGTTTTGTTTCCGCCTCTATTTACTTCGCATGCAACAAATGTGATATGCCGTCGGTACCAATGAAAAATGAAAAACAATGCAAAACGTGCAAAAACATCCTGCAAAACATGCAAGAATCTGCTTTTTCTGTCTATCTACTCAACCTTTCATCTTCAGAACACATTCCCCGCGGGCCAGGCCACTGATACCAAATACGAAGAAATGCTGTGTCAGATGGACACTTGACACTGGTTAACGCACTCCTGTTATCACCTAGTTATCACCGCCGACTTTCGTTGTCTTTGTGATGGGCAAAACCAGTAATCACTCAAACTCATCATCGACGTTTTCAAAAATGCGATAAGGTTACACAGAAAGAAAGGAAACTGGTATTGAGTGTTATTTCCCCGATTGACCTGGAAATTCGGGGAGTACATGTATGAGGAGACAATAGTTATGGTTCCAATAATTAGGGCCGGACATCTACATGAAGTACGTATGCTCGATTTTGGGAACATCTGACTCAGTCTCTTTCTTCCTTTCCCCCTGTACGATTTTCACACACGCTTGGCTTCCTTCAACTCGCCACCCCCTACCCGCACGGACACTAAAGTCGTGAATGCACACGCTAAGGCCTTGATATTCTTAACTTTTAAATGATATTGTGAATGGGCTATTTGACTGTTTAATCCTGTACATGTATCTGACTTTATATATATATTATAATAATCTGTTACTAACTTTGTTAACAGAAAAATATAAATAAAACTGCTTTAAATTCATAACAATAACTGAAAAACGCAAGTACGTTTCCCTTACTTTACCCCCACGGCCATTCAAGATGTTGTGGTACAACAATCACTCACACAAATTTGCCTCCGTCATAATGAGTTTGTCAAAATAATTATGTGTAATATCTGATGGCCGAGTCCGGTGACCTGGTCATGTGCTCGCTCGCCATCTGAGTGACTGTACTAAGTGCTTGAGCGACTCGCACACTGTTGCTTTCTCGTTACGAATCAACATACATGTAATTTTCGTACAGTAAAATGCTTCTTTTATGGCAATCGTTAAATGCGCAAAGTGACCGTTATCGTGCCCACAAGCGCCGTTCACCCAAATTCAGACTCAAAACTTTAGTGGCAATTTTCTTCCCAGGATGAGTTTAACTACAAAACAAACATTTCGTCTAACATTATATATAAAAAAAAATATCTGAACGTTAATGAATATTATATTAAAAGCACCTTTCCTGCTCTTTGCTACTACACAAGTAAACACCCGTCTGAGAGTGTCCACAATCATGATAAACAAATCTCATTTTCTAACATAATAACAAGCGCCTGCGTCTCCAAGGCAAAACAAGGAAGAGGGAGAGGGTGATGGGAGGCACCACATCACAAAGATAAAATCAATAGTTGTCTATCACATTACGCCATCTAGAATAGAGGAAGTTTAAATGTACTGAATTATACAGATACAGGTTCAGGCGACACAAGGAAAGCATGCTTAATTAATTCATCCCAACCGATGCCAAAATAGGAGTAAGGAAAAATCCGGATGGGCAGTTTAAAAGAAACGAAAGAATGAAACAAGAAAACACAAAGGTAAAAAACATAAAAGGAGGGTCCGCAACCACAGTGGGGAAAAACGGGAAGGGCAGGACAATGCAAGCAATTCGTAATTTCATCCAGGTATTAGGATATTTACAGACCGCACAAAATTTAAAGAGCAAGATTTAACTGGCAAAAAAACTCAAAATACACAGACCGAAAAGTAAGAAAGATTTATGAGATTAAGGACCCTGAACATAGTACCCAGTTCACACTACATTGTTATTGGTAGGGGCAACAAATAAAACCCGAAATTGCACGTGATGTGAGTGGATCTGGCGAAATCCGGGGCTTCAGATAAAAGACCAAACTCTTGAGAAAACCTTTCCAGAGGTGGCAAAATTTTCTACGGAAACTGGGATTTTCTTGTACAATGAAAAATCTGCTTTGCGTTCAGTTAAAATATTTTGCTTGAAGTCGTCCTAGAGAAAATTAATATTCTATTTCGATTTTTTAAAGAGGTATAAAACTTCCACTTTAAACCCGTTTGCGAAAGATCCACTCACGTACATGTTTAGGAAAAGGGCTATACTTTGAAGAGTATACGACCAGGATAATGATAAAATTCATTTTGTCCATCAAAACCAGAAATTGAGCCCATCATATTAAGAAAACTGACAATACATACAGAACATGACACCCAAATATGTATACATGTATGTCTGAGGACTTGGAAAAAAAACAGAAATTGAGCCCATCATATTAAGAAAACTGACAATACATACAGAACATGACACCCAAATATGTATACATGTATGTCTGAGGACTTGGATAAAAACCAACAAAACAACAGGTTGTCTCGGTAACTGGAGCATTTATAGCTAGTTCTTGCTATCGTATGTACTTATTTGAGGATATATTATTGTATTTATGTCGACATATTCTAGCATCCACGACACTATACAATATTCCCTTCAATGACTAGAATCAATTATGTGTTAACTGCCGTATAATTTATCCAAAAATAAAAGTCGACGTCTGTCCTTTCCCTAGAGGCAGCCAAACTGCTGGCACGAAGTTACCAAAACTTTGGCCACAGTAGGTAATTTGACATCGAACAAACATACACAAGGATATATATCGACTTTTACTATAAGATAAGATAACAACAATGGTAACAGGTTCAATCCCTAGCCTGGCAAGGCCACCTAGTAAGCAATAAATAAAGAAACAACAAACCACAATATAACACATGTTAAAGAATTAATATAAATTTGATAGCACGGATTATGTGGCTTGGAACAAGAGAAAAGCCACAGAGACAACACCAAGAGCGGGTTCCCTTCTAATCTCTATCAGTTTTGCCCCCTTGTTGCTTCCAAAGACTGGTGGTCGGTGAACGAGGTTTAGGGCAAGGAGCACACAGCCTATGAATAGGCGCCCACAAGCAGATCAGAGCCACCCTGGACTGTCACAGTGGTGACGTTGACGCTGTTCTAATTGAGAGGATCTGTTAGATCCAAAAGCATCTTATTTGTTGTTACAGCTTTGCAGAAAACTATTGGGTTTTTTTTTTTTGCTGAAAATTTCTCCTACGATGTTACGATGTAGACAATACCATTTACCCCCCCCCCCCCCCCCAAAGCCAGGGAGTAAATCACCACTGACCACCAGCTAAAAACCCTTACCTGGCAACAGAGGAGAACGAAACAGCTGTGTCAACAACGTAAAGAGGGGGGGGGGGGTTGCATTTATTCCCGCAACCCCAGAAAAAAAACAATCACGGGGAGAAGACCATTTTCACTTCGGTCCACGACCGAACTCCCCCCACCCCCTTAAAAAAATCATTTAAAACCCTAAAAAGACTAATCCCCAAATCAAACTCACATACATAGGCACTTGGCAGAATCATCCCAGAATGCAGCCGTCATGATTTCTGGGACGAAGGGAATTAACATTGATAAATAAATTCGGGCATAATTATCAACCCTTCATTTCACATCTCGGTCAGAATGCTAGCCTAGTGCTACCTGGAAAGGAACCCACTCTGTAGAAGCATAGATCTCAAGTGACAAGGAACAATAACAACAACAACAAGATGTAATTCTTGCACTTCATAATAATAAGTAAACATGCAAATCCCGTGCTAGTGAAAAAAATACACAGCAGAGGGGTCAAGGATCCCAACCATTGCAGTGTAAATTTGGGCAAGAAACAGCTTGACCTAACCCATTTATGAAGGGAACATAAAGACCTAGCCGAGTGTCCAGGTAAACAACAAAAAACAGAATACAGCAGGGTTGGGTGGAGTTAAACACTGCATACATTTCTCTACTTACAGCTCCTGTTTAGGCCGCCAACTTTGGGGGAGAAAAATATGACAGTATAAACAAAAAAATTTGCCAACTTGTACCAAACAAACACAAAAAACAACACAAAAACTCAAATATCAATGATGGCATACAATGGACAGACACTGAAAAGATGGATGAAAAGATCAGAAAAGTCATATCTTTAGGTTGACACAAACATTCCACTCTCCACCATGAAATACAGTAATATTTCAGTCAGGTTAAGGTTGGTCTCTGTGGGTAATTGGCCAGGCAAAAAAAAAGAAAAGAGAGTAGGAAGTGAAGAGAAATGAACCTAGGCTCCTGCACTATTTCAGAATTTTAATGTACATGTACTAGGCCTACTGGCTCACTGACAATCTGGCAGAAAACAATGACATGGGCAGTAATCAACAAACAGGTCAGTTCACTGGCTTGCTTATTTGTGCAATATCTATGTAATAACTTTTCTCTGAAGGATTCCTTGATTGATGACTGCAGTATCTGCCCTTCTCCCCCCCCCCCCCCCCCAAATCCCAAACTTAATTTCAATATGAACCAGGGAAAAAAAAGCTTGAAACATGACAGGACACGGGATATGATCAATCGAGTGTGTGAATCAGTTTAATGTCCAATATCCACAAGGAAGATGTCTCTCCATGCATAATACAGAAACCACCATTTTCATCTTCAGTGGTCAATCGTTTGCTCCAATTTGACCCTTCCTAAGGTCCCTTTTTCCAAGTCAGTAAAGAGAAAATAGAAAGATGGGCTTATACAGTATGCAGTTTAATTTATGACATAATAACCATGCTGGAGTGTTTGATTGATCAGCTGACAAAGCGAAAATCTAATGACAGGCTGCTTGCCTGTTTTTCATCTATTACTCTTTTAGCCTGAAGCAATATATAAGACAAGTGTATGTAATGAATATGCAGTGGGCTGGGTTGGTTAAAAAATAGAAAAAAAAATTAATAGGGAATGTTGGTAAAGCCAGATAACAGGAGATCTTCAGGGGGAGAGAAATCCCATCTGTTTCTGCCCTTGACTTCCTAACCCAATGGAGTGATTGGGAAGACATAAAGTAGAAAGCATATAATAGCCACCTGATTCCAACAACACTGCTAGTGGTTACGCCATATCTGATGTTACTCACAGACCTAGTTAAAATTGTACTGGCGGTGCTGTGTTTTTTCTTACTCAGATGGAATTCAGAATAAAAACAGAATGGGAAAGAAGTCTTGTCAGGAAAACCTTTTGTGGGCTGACTGAAAAGTTGCAGCCAGCAAACAAGATGCTAGCAAACATTACTGAAAACCCAGTTAACTGAGAAAGCAAGTGAAAGGAAGAGAAAGGTGAAGATTTAGGACAGGACAAGACAGGGAAGACTACCAGGACAGATTAAGACCAAAGTCTCTGTGAGAGATGTGTTACAAAAGACAAAATGAAAGTATAATATCCTCCTGAAAATTAGAATCAAATGAAAATTTAAATAGTATCCTCTCCATGGCATTGATACAAAGACAAAAAGCATAAGCATTATGACTGATTGTGGCCAACAAGGCATATCATTTAAGCAGGTACTGTAAAAAAACCTATGATTTGGGTGCACAAGTAAACTACCGATGAGCTTAAGATATCTTACCTGTACTGAATGGACTCCTTCCTGCCTCTTGAAGATGTCTTGAAGTTTCTCTAAGAGTTCCCTATCCACCAGACCCTGTATGCCAAATCTAGCTCTCCTCCTAAAGGACATGTTGCAGGTGTATTATCTTGATGATGATAGTCACACGAACAATAACAATGATGCTGTTGATGGTGGGATGTTTTCAGTTCCAGCTCCACACTGAAAGTAACAGGCAACAAAGAATAAATTTTACTGAGAAAAAGAAGGGTGGGATTACCTGAATGACGATGAAGAAGGAAATACCAACGAAACAAAGAGTAACTCAAACTGTTACTCAGGAGCTTTAACAACAACAACAACAAAAAAGATAAACTGTGTCTTTTAGAACTGGCATGACACAAAAATTACAACAAGCCAATCCAAATCTAAATTTTGGGAGAAAGAAGGAAGGCACTGTAAGCCCTTCACTAAGCAAATAAAATCTCTTCACAAGGCAGGTCACATGGCAAACAAAAAAGATCCTGTTATTCCAAATCTTATTCCTTGGCCCTACTTTGTCATTTTCTTCAACATCATGCCGCGGAATAATAAAAATAAAAAAAAACGAGCAGTAGGCGACCAATGATCACACAAGAATTTAGCACTCCTTTACACTTATCTCTATCTGGATTGTACTTTCAAACGAGGACACCTACTAACCGTAGTCTAATCAATACACATATTATTGATTAGTCTGTGCTAATAATTATGCCAGATTAGTTCTTTGTTCTATCTCCAGTTTCTGTAAAACTGGAAATCTTTTAGTATGCAGAATAGGTAAAACAAATGTACACTTTGACCTTTTTGGCATAACACTGTTTCACATTACAACTCCTTATCATAATACTAAGGCCGTGTACATTTAACGTCGAATTTCTCTGTTGTGCACAAAGTGGTGTTGAACAAGCAAAAACAACGGTCGCGAACTGCTAAACCATTTCAGGTGGACAGAACAAGACGTGTAAAGATACAGTGTAAATAGGACGGCACCACCATTCAATAGGGCATAACCAGAGTTGCCAACCTCTTAAAAAATTTTGGGGGGAGATCTCTCCCAATTTTGTGGGAGATTTCATTTTTTTGTGGGAGATTTTTCATTTTACCGTCAATGTACGCAAAACCACATAAGAGTATTAATAGTGATGAATTAATAAGGCAGGTAAATGAGCATAACCATAATTCAGGAATGCTTCCAATCTGGTACACATACATATTAAATTAAACCTTTTGTATTTAAGATAATCTAGACCAGTTGGGAGGCACCCTGAATTGCAGAAATAAGTAATGGAGTGAAAGTGTTGTGTAAAGTAAAAACAAAAGTTAGTTTAAGAGAGGATTTTATTTTGGCCCAATTTGGCCAATGAGGCATGTGGAGAGTAATATTTTTTTGGCTTTTCGACAAATTAAATTTGGTCAACTTTTTATCGTATCTGATAAGGCCACTCCTAAAACCGGTGTAAAGTTAAAATTGTATCACACCAGAATAATTTTTCCCGATTTTTACTCAATTTACGTCAAAATGACAGAAATGCGTGAGATTTCTCGAATTTTCGGGAGAGCGTGAGATTCACCGAATTTGCGGGAGTCTCCCGCAAAATGCGTGAGAGTTGGCAACTCTGCATAACGTATGGGTGCAATGGCATACAACAGTTGTGGCAAGTAAACACTGACCTCTACAACTAGTATTATTCTAGGTGTTTTAACCATGTTTTACATGAACTTGTGCTTAAAAATGACTTCTTTGCATCCGGTTTTATTAAAATATTTTAGAATAATTTAAGCAACTTAGTAGCACGTCAAAATCACCGTGTTCACAAACACTGTATAATACATGTAATAATAGGGGAATTCTGGAATACTGTCAGGCCAGAGTTTTCTGCTATTGTATAACAGTACACAATACAGCCTGCTACTGTCACCCCCACTGTCTTGTGGGTCATCTCGGGAGAGAGGAAGACTAGGGGAAGGTAACCCTGAATACAAATACCACACTGCCTTGTGTGTTGCTATGATAGCAAAGGCTATGGGAGTAAACCCAGACAGAAAATCAGGAGTGGAGACCCGAAGGTGGTTGTCAGGGAGAACTGCATCAAACTGGCTTCCAGCATCTCCTGCAGCCGGACTAGTTCCAAATGTATTGACCTGGTCTCTCCCTTGGGTTTAACTAGAATGGCAGAGAGAGGGGTGGTGCCTCTGGGCAAAGCACCATCTCTTAAAAATAGCCCAGGCAAGGCAGCAAAACGAGGAGGCGTTTGCTCGGGCTTGGCAAGCGTCTGTCTCTCCTCTATAAGCCCACCCATTTCCGATTTGGAGAGGACACTCCTGCCATCCGTTACGGATGGGCACAACACGGGAGGTGGCAGTTACCGGTGATAAGCTCAATCCATTTGGCGTACGGATGAGCGCCAGGGGTCCCCTCTGTCGGTGGGAGCGGCTTTTCAGCTGCATTGATCAACTACCGCCCGCCGTAACCTGGGCAGCCCCCAGGCAGTTGGGTGTTGTTCCGCCACGTCAGCCTGCTTCATAAGGTGGTTGGAGCTAGACCAAAAGTCAAAAAGCTGACGTAAAGTGTGCACCTGGCAAAAACAGAAAAATACTAAAACTTGGTACCTGGAACGTCAGAACAATGCGCCCAGGCTTGCAACAGCAAGATCTCACTGATATTGACTCCATCAGGAAATCCCAAATTATTGATCGAGAACTTCAGCTACTAAACATCGACATCGCTGCCCTTCAAGAAACTCGACTTCCCGACTCCGGGTCAGTCAAAGAAGAAAACTACACCTTCTTCTGGCAGGGCCTTAGCAGCGAACAGCCGAGAATCCACGGCGTGGGCTTCGCCGTAAAAAACTCCCTTATCAATTCGATCGCAACTCCAATTGGAGTGTCAGAACGCATCATGACACTCAGACTGAACACCCGGTCTGGTTTTACCAACATTATCTGTGTCTATGCCCCAACACTTACCTCCTCTGACGAAACCAAAGACATTTTCTACGAGGCATTGCAGAGGACTCTCCACAACATCCCTCTCACCGAAGGCCTGCTAATTCTGGGTGACTTTAACGCTCGAGTGGGAGCAGATCACTCCGCATGGCCAAAGTGCATTGGGCACTTCGGCATTGGCAACATCAACGAAAACGGGCAGCGCCTTCTGGAGCTATGCTCTGTAAACTCATTATGTGTTACAAACACGTACTTTGACCTTAAGAGATGCCAAAGAACATCATGACGCCATCCCAGGTCTGGCCATTGGCATCAATTAGATCTTATTCTCTCAAGGAGGAAGAGTTTGGGCTGTATGAAAATAACTCGTTCCCTCCACAGTGCTGACTGTGACACCGACCATGCACTGGTAGTCAGCAAAATCAAAATTTCGGCCAAGAAAATATACAGATCAAAAGCCCCTTCAATCCCTAAGATCACTGTAACAGCAATCAGAGATGAATCAAATAGAAAGTCATTTGAAAAGTTATTTGCTGAAAGCATGGATAATGTCACCCAATGTGACTCGGTAGATGAAACATGGAACACTCTCAGTTCAAAAATTCATGACTGTGCCATCAAGTCTTTTGGACAGCATAAAGTTTCAAACAACGACTGGGTAGCCCAGAACAGCGAAATTCTCCTACCTCTCATTGAGCAAAAGAAATCTGCTTTCAATGAGTATAACAAAAATTGCAATCAGAGTACAAAAACTTGTTTGAAAAATGCAAAAGCTAAACTTCAGCTGGAGGTAAGACGTTGCGCCAACAAATACTGGACAGACTTGTGTAACAGCATACAAGAGGCAAATGAAAAGGGAGATATGAAAACCGCCTTTAGTCAGATGAAAGTAGCTCTTGGGCCAATCATCACCAAAAGCGCCCCACTTAAGTCTGTAAATGGTGAACCCATCACAGATAAAAATGAACAACTGAATAGGTGGGTAGAGCATTACTCTCTGTTGTATTCAACTGAGAAAAATATTCCACCAGATTTTGAGGATCACCTCCAAAAACTGCCAATAATGGCCGAACTTGACGCTGAACCTTCCTTAGTCGAGCTTTCCAATGCAATCGACCACCTGTCTGCTGGAAAAGCCACAGGAAGTGACAACATTCCTGCAGAGGTATTAAAAGACCTAAAAGGCCCACTATTACCACACCTGTATAATCTGTTACTGCAGTGTTGGAAAGAAGGCGTGATACCACATGATATGAGAGACGCCAAAATTGTCACACTTTACAAGAACAAAGGAGACAAAGGCGTCTGCAACAACTATCGAGGCATATCCCTCCTCAGCATTACTGGAAAGGCTTTTGCTCGCGTCATCCTCTGCCGCCTTCAACAACTGGCGGAAAAAGTCTTACCAGAAACACAATGTGGCTTTCGAAGCAAACGATCAACTATTGACATGATATTTGCACTTCGGCAAATCCAAGAAAAATGTAAAGAACAAAACAGGCCGCTTATAACATGCTTTGTGGACCTAACAAAGGCTTTCGACACCGTAAGCCGATCTGGCCTGTATGCAGTCCTTAAATCCATAGGCTGTCCACCAACATTGCTAAAACTTATTGCATCCTTCCACACTGACATGAGGGCATGTGTCAACTTTGAGGGCTGCACATCCAATTCATTTGCTGTAAACAGCGGTGTGAAGCAGGGATGTGTTCTTGCTCCTACCTTATTTGGTATATATTTTGCAGCCCTACTCAAGAATGCCTTTGGTCAATGTTCAGGTGGAGTACTTATTAACACCAGAGTGGACGGCTCCATTTTTAATGTTGCCAGACTAAAAGCAAAATCTCGTACAGAGCATATTATGTTACAAGAGCTCCTCTTCGCAGATGATGCTGCAATCGTGGCCCACGATGAAACCACGCTCCAGGCTCTCATCAATAGCCTTGCCAAAGCCTGTGACAAATTCATGCTAAAGATCAGTGTCTCAAAAACTGTAGTTTTGACACAAGGCTTGAGAAACCCCAACCCAATCATGCTGAATGGCTCTCCTCTGGAGCAAGTGGGAAAATTCTGCTACCTAGGCTCAACCATCAGTGGTAGCACAGACATAACAACTGAAATAAATGCCAGAATAGGAAAGGCGGCCACAGCTTTTGGCAAACTCTCAAAAAGGGTGTGGAACAATAGCAAGCTGACCATCAAAACAAAGGTACTCGTGTACCAAACTTGCGTCCTAAGCACCCTGCTGTATGGCTCAGAGACATGGACCACCTACTCCAAACATGAAAGATCCCTCAACTCCTTCCACCTGCGCTGCCTACGCAAAATTCTCAAGATCAAGTGGCAAGACAGGATCTCAAATATCGAAGTTCTGAGCCGAGCCAACATTCCATCAACTCAGGCTCTCCTAGGCAAAAAAAGACTGCGATGGCTTGGACATCTCCACCGTATGGAAAATGATCGCATCCCCAGACAAATTCTCTACGGGGAACTTGCTACTGGCAACCGACCCAGAGGTAGGCCACATCTGCGATTCAAAGACACTTGCAAGGTCACGATGAAAGCATTCAACATCGACCCCAATGAATGGGAGAACCTTGCAAATGATCGAAGCAGATGGAGACAAAAATTGCGCAGTGGCACGCTCGCAATAGACTTCAAGGCAAAAGAAACATACCTGACAAAACGACAGAGGCGGAATGAAAACACTCGCCAAAGTGAACCCAAAAGACTGACCTGCAATCACTGCCATCGCACTCTCGGGTCAAACATTGGTAGAATAAGCCACGAGAGAAGCTGTCAGTCAAAGTGAAAGTGAATATTCTAGCTGCTAAGACCGTCTGTAAAGACGCTAAAGGCCATATATAATAGGGGAAAGAAAGAGGAGCTGGCTAAATCTGATTATTATGTGGGGCGGGAGATGTGATAACGTCAAGACCATTAAGTTAACTTGCACGGAAAAACTACCAATAAATAATGCTGCAAAAGCGCAATATTAGAATAAGACTGACGATAAAACTGCTAGCAGCGCCCGCCAATTAATATTTATGTTTAGCGTTTGGGTGGAGGGGAGAAAGAAAGAAAGATAAAGTGTTGTTCTAAAATTTTGCATCACAGATTCATGAAGGTAAGTCAGAAGAAATACAAACAACCATAATTAAGTACTGGAGTCATCAGGTCCAAGCAAATTTTCTGAGGTCTTCCGTAACATCCCCCCCCCCCCCCCCGCATTCTCCAACACCACAAAAGCGAACAGCTTCCACTAAAACGTACTTTCACTGCTATCAGAAAGAAGTTTGTAAAAACAACTAAAAATCTGCAATAAAACAGATTTCAAATAATATACTTCACTAAATCAACACGGGCTCACTCCAGTAAATGACAAAATGCATTTTTCTGTCAAGGTGGGACTAAAACAAAGATGAATGAACAAACTTAAAACTTACAACACCGCACACTTACTTTATCACAAGTGAGTGAGACCGCACTGCAAGCCTAGCAACATTCTTTACGTACAAAGGAAATCAAAATCAGGAAAATAGCTTCAAATACATGTAATATACTTCACCAAATCATGACCGACAGCAAATAATGGCAAAATGCAATTTTCCTGTTTCGCAATGACTAAAAAAAACAGACGAATGAACAAACTTAACACTTACAATACCGTACATTTACGCTTTGACAACAGATGAGTCTATGGCGCAAGCTTGACAACATTCTTCAAATACAACGGAACAAAACCATTTGCTGACCCATTGACACATAACAGAGGCAACATAGCCATGCCTCAAACACTCAGTTATACTGAAACAATTCATCAATGGGCATCATCTCTGCTCACAAAACAAAGTTTTAAAACATTACCTGATGAAAACTGAACTATCTGAACACCAACAAATCAAACCTCACAATGGTCGGACAGTGTCACCTTACGTTCTCTTTTGTTCACACGCGTGACACGATTAAACTTTCATTGACGACGACACAGTCCTGTGTCTGTGACAACAAAACCAAAAATGTGAAGAATAGATTGTACTTGAATTCAAGACAAAGAATTCACACATAGTTTACAGTCACTCTAGCCTCGACAATAAGGGCTTACCTAAAGTATACCTCAACGCAGCCAGTATCCTGTTTTCTAGGTGCCCCTATGTGCCTGCAATAAAATGACAGGCCTATTCTGAAGCTGATTTTTTTTTCTTTCGGGCACAATATCCTGGTAAAACTAAGTAACCAGGAAGCAGTAAAGTTTCTCACATGCTTTCAGACCTGGGTGAAAAAGCATACTGATACACGTACATGAATTGTTGGCCTGTTACACGCGACAGAAATGATCATAATCACTTCATCCTTCTTCTGAGTTTTAGGAATTGTCCGGCCTATGGCAAACTAACGAATAAATAATTTATAACATAATTATATATATGATTTTTAATTTCCACAACGCCAGACGGAAATAAACACAATTTGGTATTATATGCTTTTAACTGTACATGTTCAGTGGTAAAATATCATCGTCATTTACGGCCATTTAATTTTATTACGAATTACTAACAAGTCATACGCTCACTGGGCCAAAGGGGGGGGGGGGTAACAGAAAAGGCGCAATAACACTGCAGCTCGCCACAAGGCGAACAAAATGGCGTACATTAATTTTTGCACAGGAATCTCTATTTGTGGGAATTTCACTGAAGAAGCAAAAGGTACAAAACTAACAGGACATGCAGCCACCATAACACAATTTCTTTGACGCTGTTCCATGACTCCTGCCTCAGTGGAAACTGGACACCAGAGGGTTTCGCTAAAGTCGAGTGGGCAAGGTCATTTAATCACGCGGAGGTATATAAACAAACTGCACAACAACTGAATATCCGTGACACCCCCCCGCCCCCCCCCCAAAAACAGGGTCAATGGCTGCTGATAGCAAACGGTGCTGTCGGCAGGTGTAACCAGGATGTGACTTGCACACCGAACAAGAGCTGTTCCATTAGCCAATCACATGGAAAATTGTAGTTGTTCTTTCCAACTACCGGGTACTGTATATATAAAACGGTACAATGCTTTCGTTTAGTCACCTAACCTAGCACCAGCGGTGATCCCCCCAAACACACATATGCACACTATGTGACACACGCATCATGCACATTACATTATATTATTATTTATAAACAAATTAAAAAATTAATACACTTTTTTCTCTTTTTTTTTTGCAAATTGTAATCGTCTTGGTTCAAGATTTGTACAATGACAGAAATTGCTCACGAAAACAGGGATGACCGGGTCTCTAGTTTTGTGAAACCAACCAATATTAGATTTTTATAATATGTAAAATTGTTGATATTTGTGTCCTATTAATAAACGTAACTGCGAATATTTTCAATCTTGTCTGCATAAATTGGTTAGCCCATTCTTGCCAATTTCAGATAAATATGTTCAACATAAATTAAATCACTACCACTGTCTTAAGTTACATGATAATTTCCATGCGAATCAAATGTCAAACACAAAGTGATAACATCATCTGTATAACTTACTACTACTACTATAACTTTGGTCTGGTCCTCATTCAGTACTGTATATATATCTATGGTCTGGTATAAGATTGAAAATACAAATGACAGCATAGCATTTTGATTTTCATGACGTGAGAGCTCTTTCTTCTTGCATGAAAAAACTCATACAGACATGTAGAAAGCACAACTACAAGACACTCCAGCTTTTCACAACATACCACATGGCAGTGTCCCTTTTACCTTTTCTAGATTCTGTTCCCATTTCCTTGTTGAACATAAAAGTTTTGGAAGTTTACAAGAGGTTGACTGCAATGTTTGACACCTGGACAGTACAGAGTAAAACTAAAAGTAAGAGTGACTTTGGCACAAATACTGAATCAATTATATGGCTTAACACCACAATGATCAATTATCTCTCTCTGCACAGAAACTTTACTTCCTGAAAGTTCAACTAGAACATTAGACAATGCTCAAAACTGTTCAACCCCGACCGCTTCTGTTTATGCTGGTTGACAGATCTGAAAATGACTGCATACATAAGGATAACTTATGCCTGAAGTCTGACATACATGACTTAAATAAAATCTTAAAAAAATAACAATAAAATCTAAAAAAATAACACACCGCATAAGATGAAGGATAGGTTCAGCATTCTTATTTCCTACTTTTCTAGAATGCAGACTGGTTTGTCTGACTTTGAAGCCAGGAGCTCTTACGAGGCAAATTACTGACATATTTGTGCACTGGTGACATCAAAGATTTTTCAAGCATTCCCAGTAATGTTACACCAATAATTCAATTCTCACCTTTGTGGCAAGAATAAGGTAAAGCGGTTGCAAGAAGTAACTTTATCAAAATCAAAACAAGTAAAAACTAACTCCCAAGGTGACACTGCTATTTGTCATACGTCTCTTTATCTGTGGAGTTTTAATTCAAAATAACACTGATTGATTCACCACCACTGAGAAAACATAAGACAATCAAATGCTCAGGAGACACTCTTAGCCCAGGAACTCTTCTGGCTGGAAAGGTTATCATAACAAAATAAACTTGAACAAATGAATATGATAGGATCTGAACTTTTTTTGATTCATTTTATAGCACATCAGTAATTACATGGTTTGTATGTAATTTTACACACTGTTAAGTTTTCTGTCATGCCCCATCATGTATTTGAACTATATCTTGCCAAATTCTTGAAGGCAAATCAAAGGAGGTGTCATAAGAAATCGAACATCACGCAAACATTACCGGTGTCTGCTACCCCTATTCTGAACTTCTTTAACAGTTCTTTATTTTTTCATTCATGACACATAAATGCAGAAGGGCAAAATTGTTGGACCTTGTCCTGCTGGGCCTCTACTATGTTGCTTTGGGACAAATTCTTTTTTTGAATAGCAGGCAAAAAAACGGTAAAAAAAAAAAAAATGTACAAAAATAAGAAAAACCAAGGAGAAAAGGTGTAACGGCATGCAAACATGTAGTATTCTTTTGTTGACTCTGGTGTTTGCTGAATGACTGACCCTATCTGGCCCTACATTTTGCAAGGTGAGATTTGGGAAATTAATAATATAATTGACAACCATACTAGAATTAAATTTTGTCCACGTTTGGTCAGGGGAGTCTACCATTACTAACAAATATCTAGCCAAATTGTTATCGACAGTACCAGCAAAGGATGCTTGAAATGTTACCAAACGTCAATAATATAAAGATTTAGATTTTGGGGGGGATTTCTATAGGGCCGGGAGGGTTACCAAAGGCACAGATTTCTACATCAAACTGATGATGTCTTTATGTTGGAAAGATGTCTTTCCCATGGGCTAACTTCATGTCAGCCTTAAACACAGAAATTGACATAGGCCATGCCGGCTTGGTATGATACATCAGGCATGTGAATAAACTGTGACCCTTTGTCTTTTCCTCACATATTGCTATATGCTCCACAGAGATCATGTAGATTTAGATCTACAGATACCCAGAAGGATCAAAATATCCATGCTTTACTTACAACACTAACTTTTAAAAACCATGACAATGCTAGGTAGGTAATTTAATTGTTTCTAAAGCCCTATTATTTTTGAAAATCAATCACAGATTTATTAACCCACACCCCACGCATTACGCCTTAAAGCCCGCTGTCCGGTCAGTTATCTCACTCAGGGGTAATCTTATCTGGGTCGCACTAACCCTTGCCGATGTGCGATGACCACACTACCACTGTCCATGTGGTTTGGTTTGTATTTGATCAGTATGAAAACATTCGCTGCTATGCCGTATCATACTTGATATTAATGATAATGAATTAACCAGTGAAACCTTTGTCTATAATCAATGATCTGACTTATGATACCAAACTGACAGCTGGAATTTTCATGAGAATGAAGCACAATGTTATAACTAGTCACGCCTCGCAAGCCCTAAACAAATGATTTCATCCAGATTGGCACTACTATATTACTAATGAACCAATGTAGGCATTTGGGGCAAAAGTCATTTCAGAGCTTGTTTCTGATTGGTTCTTAGATACAGACAACTCTAGATGATGGTCAGCTTGGGAGAAAATGAGATAATATTGTAAAGCAACAGTTCGCATGCCGAAGTTACACCTTTTGATAGTGTTGGGAAAGCCTTTGAAAGCTTTGTGATTCTGACCAGTGGTTCGCTGGTTAACATGTCCTTGCCACAATGCCTTTGATTTAGAAGAGGCACAACGAGCAATAAGACGGCAGTTATGTCTCAAAGAGGACAGTGACCTGATGTGTGAAAATACGGCTTGCGCGCTGCGTGGTCAGCTTGACCTTGCCGTATTGATACCCCCGTGCAGAGTGAACGCCTAGAAAGTTGATGCCATACATTCTGACACCTCTCGCAGCATGAAGGTTAAAAACTCACATACAATTAATGGAAACATCCAATAAGAAATTACAATAAAGGCCTTTAATAGTCTGTTGGCACTCTTCCTAATCCTGGCCTTAAAATCATAGTGCCACCCAGGAATTATGAAAAAGGAGGAACTTTTTTTCGACTCGCTAGGTGTTGCTTTTTTTTGCACCCTCCCCCAATTTAGAATTTTTTTTAACAATCAAGCATAAATAACACAATTTGGCGGTACAGTGCCTGTTAACTCACCTGCGTGGCGAAAGGGTTTAGAAGTGTGATTTAGGAGCGAAAGGGTGTGGGTGCGGATCCGAGTATTGTCATGATTTATAATAATTATGTATGTGTTCACTTTCAGATGATTCTAACGCAGAGAAATCAAGATGAGATGGAAGTAAGACAGAGAGGGGAGAGAGATAGAGAAAGCGAAGCATGCCATGAATTATTTCTTTGTCTTTCTTTGAAAACCCCCCCAAAATACCTAGCCCCTTTTTTTTTTCAAACCCCTCAAAATAAACCCTCTTTAGCATGTATGGAACGCATTCGAAAGTCCTTCCGGGATTTGTATACCTCTGTAGTTTAGAATAGCCTATGTGCTATTACATTTGTAACAAAATCTGGGGCCATGACATGCATTCAGAAGTTCCCCAAAAATAATGGGAGGACTTCCATTTGATTTTGAGACAATTTAAGAGCGTCAATGAAAGGGGAGGGGTCGGGTTGCAGGGAGACAGCGCCCTTCTGGCGAGTTAGTGCTCTCGATGGATGTTGTCACAGTAAATAAATGCGGGGCTTAGCGACTAACATACAGAACAAGAACTAGACTAGGCCTATATGCCTGACTAAAATTGTGTAACTCACAGGGCACCCCTTCCACAATACAAATACTGTAAGTGTAATATACTAATATAGGCCTATCTATTAGATCTGGATTTGGGAGTTAGTGAACGATCATGTCAAACGACAAAGCCGCAAAGGGTTTCACTAGATCTAGTGTGAACAGTCATGTCAAACTTCAAAAGGTTTCACTAGATCTAGATCTAGATGCTCACCCTCTAGCCCAACAATCGTCAATCCCCGTCTCTTTTCCAGGGTGCTAAGCCTACCTGACTGCTACCTTCCAGATGAGATCGAGATGCACTTTGAATAGAACTACTCTATAGATCTAGATCTATATCTAGAATAAATCCTCTCCACTGCAACAGACAATCTTCTTCTTCTTCTTCTTCTTCTTTTATAGTTGATTCGTCTATAAGACGATTCCCCAACTGCACTATTTATGCGACTCAACGTCGCTCCTCTGAGGCTAAAAACAGGGTAAAATCTTACATAGATGTTAAGACCATTTAAAAATATATTAGTTGTATAAAGTCTTTTGTATATAACTCTGGTATAAATATCTCTTGGTTTCCAGATTGTGCACAGAAATACAACCCGCACTTTAGTTACAATGGTAGCTGCAACGGATAATAATGTTCTCAAATTCATTGTCGAAAGTCGTTGCAGACGATAGCGTTTGGACTTCTGCCGGGAGGTTGTTCCACATCCTGATGACATTAGGGTAAAAAGAATAAAGATGGCTGTTGATTTGAGGTCTTTATTTTAGGAGGTTCGCTGTCCTTGGCATTTACACCTCACTTTACTTGTTTTATTATTTCTTGTTCTGGCGGGGGGGGGGGGGGGGGGGAGGAGATGATATGGATAAATTTTAATCTATTAATTTCAATTTTGCCCGGGCAGCGGCCTTTCGGCCTGCTCTTTACGATTTCCAACTGCCAAGGTATCTTTAACGTGCGCAACGTGCACACGGGCCCTCCGAATTTTTTCGTCCTTATCCGAGAAGACTAGGTACTCGATCCTACCCCCCCCCCCCCAATAGGACCAGGGACTTGAAAATATGAGAAAAATCCAATTTCCAAGAACTACTCGATCCTACCCCCCAATAGGACCAGGGACTTGAAAATATGAGAAAAATCCACTTTCCAACATGCCTGCACTGCCCGGGTTTAGAACCCGGGACCCTTGGCACGAGAGGCGAGCACCTTGCCTCTAGACCACCTTGTCCCCTGTTAAGATGGCTGTTAACCCGTGAGCTTGGGATGTTATATTTTATATTATTCCTTCTGTTGCCTCTGGTATTAATGGTGAGGTGGTTCAGTGGGATATGGATATTTCCTTCCCTGCCTTTATAAAATAGTTTTACTTTGTTTTTTGCTCTCCTCTCTTCTAATGGTGTCCACTCGAGCTCTCTCATCATTTTATTTACACTACTACTTCTAGTATAGTCATTTGTCACAAAGCGGGCAGCTCTCCTCTGGACCCTTTCCAGTTGGTCTATGTTTATTCGACAGTGGGGGTCCCAGACACTGCAGCCATACTCTAGGGAGGGCCTCACAAAGGTGTTATAGCATTTTTCTTTTACTTTCCTATCGCAGTTAGAGATGTTCCTTTTTAGAAATGCTAGTATACCGTTTGCTTTGTTACATGTGTTATTAATGTGTTGGTTCCATGTAAGTTTTCTGTCCAATGTAACTCCCAAATATTTAGCCTCATGTGTTTCGCTCAATTTTTCGTCGTGTATAAAGTAGTCTGAGGTGGTGATGTGTTTTTTATTTGAAATTCTCAGGACTTGGCATTTATTGGGGTGGAATTCCATACGCCAGTCCCTCTCCCATTTTTGTAGACTGTCTAGATCTTTCTGTAAAATTTCCGTATCTTCTTTTGAGTTTATTGTTCTATGGAGGAGGCTATCATCAGCAAACAGTCGTAATTTAGTGCCTGGAGAGATCTTACTTGGCATATCGTTAATATAAACTAGGAATAGTAAGGGGCCCATTACAGTACCCTGGGGTACTCCCGAGAGAACAGCTGCAGGATTGGATGACTTTCCATCAACGACGACTATCTGTGTTCTATTTTCTAAGAAAGACTTAATCCACTTCAAAGTACTGTTTCTAACTCCATAATGGTTTAGTTTAGTCAAGAGACTAGCATGGTGCACTTTATCGAAGGCTTTACTGAAATCTAATAAGATGGTATCAGTCTGCCTGTTGTTACTCAAGTTATTAACAAAATCATTGCAAGTTGTGACCAGCTGGGACTCACACGACCTGTGTTTTCTAAAACCATGCTGTACATGTATTAAAACTGAGTGTTTCTCGAGATGCTTCATGATGCTGGTATGCAAGATATGCTCTAAAAGTTTACAAGATATTGATGTCAGGGAGACTGGTCTATAATTTTCAGGACTAGCTCTATTTCCTTTCATAAAAATGGGTACTACATTTGCTTTTTTCCAGTCTTCCGGTATTTTTCCTTGTTCAATTGAAGCTCTAAATAACAAAGTGTAAACAGGGGCAATTTCCTTGGCACAGAGTTTCAGTAATTTGGCGGGAATTCCATCAGGCCCTGTAGCTTTATTTTCGTTAAGGTTTTCCAAAAGTTTCAGTACTCCATTTTCTGTGACAAATATTTCATCCATATCCGGCAGTTTGGCATCACTCAGCTCTCCCGAGAAGACTCCCCCTGGGTCGGAAAAGACCTTACAAAATTGAGCATTTCAGATATTGGCTCTTTTTTGGGCATCTTGCTGTGGGTGCCCTCTCTCATCGTTCAGTGCGGCTACTCCTAAGTTTTCTTTATTTTTACTTTTCATATATCTCCAAAGTTTTTTACTGTTATCAGATGAATCACTTATCATCTCATGGATATAATTATTATGAGCTTTCCGGCATTCTTTCTGTGTCAATCTTTTAATTTCTAGATATTTGTTTTTCACTCGTTCGGAGTTGCACTGTTTCATTTTTTTTAACCATTTATATTTTTTCCGAACTAATCTTTTCGTTAAAGTATTTATCCAGGGTTGGTGAATTTTTGTGGATGACATTTTTGTTGGGACATTTTCCATGATCATGTTCAAATTTAACTTGATACAGTCCCAGAGTTTGTTTGCGCCAGTTTTTGAAGAGTGGTATTTCATGAAAAAAGTGCCAAAAGTTGCTGCCTCCCTTTTCAAATTATTTTCGTCTGTCTGATTCCATAGGTAAATCTGTCGCCTAATAGGTCTTTTCTTAAAGGGTTTCAGTTCTGAATCAATCTGGACTATGTCATGGTCCCCTAGTCCAGGAAGAATTTTGATCTCTCTTGTAAGGTTAGGGAAATTAGTAAAGGATAGGTCTAACAGTGCATCTCCTCGAGTGGTCTCTTTTACTGCTTGCTCTAGGCCTATATCCGCAGCACTGTCTAAAAATAGGTCATTTATTTCTCTTAAGTTTTGGCAACTCTTCACATTTCCTTCTTCCCAGTTTATATCAGGTAAATTGAAATCTCCTCCTATCCAGATGGTAGCCTTTTTGTTCTTTTGGTAGGCACTGAGAAGTTCATTACAAATGTTCTTACTAGTTTCCAAGTCACTACCAGGAGGTCGATAGACTGCACCCACAACAAGAGGAGGTTTACCCTGCACTCTAATCTTACAGAGAACAGTTTCTCCTGCTTCCTCACTAGGTATTTTTTCACTAACTAAGTTCTGTAGATTTCATAATCATCATTAATTGAAATTTCACTGGTTTTTATATTTTCGTTTAGCCATGTTTCTGTTCCGATGATTACGTCAGGTTTAGTTTCGTTCAAAAATGAGCTCAGTTCTTCTTTCTTGTTCCAAATGCTTTGAAAATTTATAACTTGGGTTCTGAACGTGGTTTTCTCTTTGGCTGGCTCTTTTTTCTTGGATTTGGGGTGTGGGGTTGACGAATATTTTGGTTCAAAGATTGGTATTTCTGTGTTACTTTTATTAGTATCTAAATGTTGTAAGATATCAAAACTATTGTGGGATCTTGATCTACTACAGTCTAAGTTTAATTGAAAATCAGTGAATAAGCTGGAACTAAAATTTGGCATGCGACACTGGATACATTCCCATGCGGCACTGCTATTGCCCAGTGTTTCATACATTACTGAGTTTATTCCCATACAGTCGATGTGGTACCAGCGGTCACAACTATCACATGCGATGGCCCTCGTTTTCCAGGTACATTTTTTAAGGCAAACGGGGCAAGGGGGGAATCTAGTCTGGGGTCCAGGGTTGAGCTCCACGTCACCCGATAATGACAGTAGTAAGAACAATACCAGAGAGATGTTCATTGTATTTGAAGAACTATTTAGCCTAAATTTCGGACTGGTTCTAGATCTATATCTACTTTTCTGTCCGAGGACAGACCAGGTGTTTATTAATGAGGTCCTGGATTTAGGCGAGTTATAATTAGCCTCATGTTTAGATCTAGATCTAATATCCCATCTACAGATCTCACTATCTCACTCTTGATAATGGCACAAGACGTGGACTTCCCACCGGCACAAGCGGTCGCCATATTGGAACTTTTCAGTCCACCCTTACCTTCCAGTTATAATCACAATCTGGGACCAAGAGATTAAAAATTTAGTCAAATTATAATTCCCATTCACTTCCAATTCAGGCACTAGTAATCCACAGTGCTTTGTCGTCCCCCGATTGTTTTGACTCTTCCTGTCTTTTCTTGAATGCTGTGTACAAGGAAGCATCCTCCTTCCTCTCCATGAGTGTTCTGTCCTTCTTTACAGCAAACGGATGGAACTTTTCGTCTTCATGTTCTCTGAGTTTCTTTCCTGAGTACATTAGGATATCTTGAGCTTGCTGTGCATTCTTTACTTTCACTAGTAGTGGTCGTTTTCCCTTTTCTTTGTCCGGGATGTCCAATTTTTTGGGCCCCAGGCGTCTAGTCTGCAGGATTTCCACCTCACAACCCAGCCCATTCTTAGTGATGTCCACTGCCTTGCTTTTGTCTTCCACCTTCCTCACTTCTGGGTCTGAATCTGCACACTCCTCCAATCCAAAAATTACAACGCTGTTCTTCCTGGACTCCCTGTCCTCCATTTCCTTAATGGTGTCGTTAGTTGCTGTCCCAACTACATTTTCCAGTCTCTTTCCTATGTCTTCACAGGTTTTGTCCACCTCTGCGAATTTTCCCGACACCTTGTCTTCCCAGTCGGTTACCCTTTTCTCCAGGACATCCTGTCTAGCAGAGAGGCGATTTAGGCCTGCCATGAACCCTGTGGCGAATTTGTTGCATTTTTTGCAAAACCAATGTAGTCCCTGTGTTGTGTCCTGTTCTGTGCCTTGAATCGCTTTATAAATAGAGTCAGGAATCCCTTCGCACGTCTTATGGTGCCACATCTCACACATGTCACATTTTAATGCTAGGTCTTTCTTCCCCACTTCCGTGTCACACTTCCCACACGTTGTATTCTCTTTGCTCGTTCTTGAGCTTCTAGAGCTTGACTTAGTCTTATCCGAATTTCTGTCAGTACTCATTTTCTGAGACTCCAGTCTCAAACTGCTTTCTTGAGCAATGTGTCAATTTAACAATTTAAAACCCTAGATCTAGATCTAGATCTAGTCTTGATCTAACTTTAAATTTAGTTCAAATATTATTTGGGCCCAAAGGTCCCTTGACCAATTTTAGCCAGCTTTTCATATTTGCTGTCGTTGGGACATAAATAACCTGCCATTTCTGTAGTAGGATGTGTCTGATCGAAGGCGTAATAAACAAATTCCTATGGTACTCCTTCCAGGACCGGAATTTCAGCGTCTACATCCAACATTCGATCCGAGTTAAACTGCACAGCATTCACTTTTACTGTAAGACTGCATCATCCTAGGGAGGCACCAGCTTCTTTGTCAAACTATGAAATAATCCAAGACTGAATGATCAACGCTTAGCACTTTTTTCCTTTCTAACACAGATCTTGTCACTGAGAAGTCTCACCACCGACTGTACCAGTCAGTGATATAATTCAAAATTGGTGGTTCTTAGCTACAGAAATAGTCACGCTATAGATCTAGTGGAGCACTAGTGAAAAAAGTTGACCTAACTAATGCCCTGGGAATGTTGAGATTTGATGAAACGAGGAGGAATTACGCAGTGCCACACTGCCACTGCCACAGGCAGACTGCCTGACTAACAAACGGAATGAACTCGAGGCCATGATTAAACTGCACAACCCAGCAATAATAGGGATAGTGGAAGTTAAACCAAAAAACTTTAGATACAGCCTACAAGATAGTGAGATAGCCATCCCAGGTTATGAAACATACCACAATCTGCACCAAGAGGGTAGAGGAATATGCCTTCACATAAAGACCGAGCTACGACCCTCCGAAATCAAATTCGCCAACGACCTTGAGGAGAACACTTTTGCCACCTGCAACTTGGACCATGGAGAAACCCTCACTATTGGACTAATATATCGTAGCCCAACCAGCACGCCAGAAAACAACGATAGGCTAAACAAGGCAATCCTCGCATCTGCAGACATCATCACGTCACACCTCATTATCATGGGCGACTTCAACTTCCCAGAAATCGACTGGTCAACAGGAAGCAGTAAAACCAGAGAGGGACATGAGGCAGCCAAATTCCTCAAAACAACCAAGGACGCCTACCTAATACAACACCAACTGAAACCCACCAGGCACAGAGATGGACAAAGAGCAACCCTGGATGACCTTTTCTTCACCAACAGGGATGATATAGTCAACGAGATAGAGGAAACAGCAGCCCTGGGGAAGAGTGATCACGCCACACTACTAATCAACCTCGCCCTAAAAATACGCGATGCACCAAAACAGAAGCGATTCAACTACTACAAAGCAAACTACACCGCAATGAAATCACACCTTAGTAGCATCAACCTGGAAAGACAACTAAAGGACCTGAACGTAGAGGAAGCATGGCAGTATCTGACAACAGAAATCAATGAAACTAAAAAATACTACGTACCCGAGATAAAGAGTACCACAGGAGACAGGAAAAAGTGGCTAGACGGAGAAACACTCTCGGCAGTACGGAAGAAGCATAAGCTGTACAGGAGATGGATAGAGACCAGAGACGAGCAGCATTACCAGGAATATACCAAGGCAAGAAACAAGGCAGCTAGAGAATGTCGCAAGGCAAAAATCCGACTAGAGAAGACAGTAGCAAAACAGGCTAAGAAAAATCCCAAGTCTTTTTGGTCATATGTAAAAGCAAAGACCAGCACCAGAACAGGCATAGCGGATCTCAAAAGAGACGATGGCACCACAACCACAACCGATGAGGAAAGGGCTCAATTACTCAACGACTTTTTCCAAAGCGTATTCACTGAGGAACCGGATGGGGAACTACCTGAAGCCCCAGAATTTGCATATAATAGCCCCCTAACAGATATAGACATCAAGACGGAAGATGTAAAAAAACTACTCACGAAACTCAAGACTGGAAAAGCAGCAGGACCAGACAACATCCCCGACATTCTATTGTCCGAAACAGCAGAGACCCTAGCCCTACCCATTGGTATCATCTTCAGGAAGTCACTGAATGAAGGACGCCTACCATGTATATGGAAAAAAGCCAAGGTCACACCGATCTTTAAAAAAGGAAGCAGAACCTCAGCAAATAACTACCGACCAGTCAGCCTAACATGTATCCTATGCAAAGTGATGGAAACCCTCATCAGGACCAAAATACTGGAACACATGCAGGAGAACAGACTCATATGCAGGGAACAACACGGTTTCACCCCTGGACGCTCTTGTGTAACCCAACTTTTGGACATCTTGGACTGCTGGACTGAAATCCTGGACAAAGGGGGGTCCATTGACGCCATCTATATGGATTTTTGCAAAGCTTTCGACTCTGTCCCGCACCGCCGGTTAATACACAAGGCGAAGGCACATGGCATACATGGATCAGTTATAAGATGGATTGAAGCCTTTCTAAGTGAACGCACGCAACAAGTTTTCGTAAATGGCAGCCAGTCACAAGAAGGTCAAGTCACAAGTGGTATCCCGCAAGGCAGCGTACTAGGCCCCGTCCTCTTTGTAATTTATATCAACGATCTGCCAAACCACGTAGATAGCGAAGTCCGGATTTTTGTAGATGATACCAAACTTTTCACCCAAAGCAACGAACAACGGGCCAGAGAAACATTGCAGAAGGACCTTAATAGACTGCACCAGTGGTCTGTGGCCTGGCTACTAAATTTTCATCCTGAGAAATGTTGCACACTCAAACTAGGTAACCCAGCAACAGACCAAACATATTACATGTTGAACAAGAACCCAAATAAAGACAGGCACACTCTGGCTACCACCAAAGCTGAAAAGGACCTTGGAGTTGTGGTAGACAATCAGCTGTCTTTCAGGAATCACATCTCACAAGCAACAGCCAAGGCAAACAAAATCCTGGGTGTAATACGACGATCCTTTAATTACATGACTGAACACACCTTCATCCAACTGTACAAGGCACTAGTACGACCGATCCTTGAATATGGTCACTCAGTTTGGCAGCCAACCCTGAAAACCTTGCAACAAGATGTGGAGGACGTCCAACGCAGAGCTACAAAGCTCATCAGTAGCCTGAAAGACAAGCCCTACCCAGAACGACTGACGGCACTGAGGCTACCGAGTCTAGAACACCGCAGACGCAGGGGAGACATGGTGGACCTTTACAAATACGTCACTGGCATCTATGACACAGGTCGACCCAGCTTCGAACTGGTTACCGACAGCAACACCAGGGGACATAGCAAAAAGACTAATATGAAATCTACAGAAATGATAGGAAGAAGAGAAGGGGAGGTGGGGTCTTGATAGCAGTGAAGAAGAACTTAGTTAGTGAAAAAATACCTAGTGAGGAAGCAGGAGAAACTGTTTTCTGTAAGATTAGAGTGCAGGGTAAACCTCCTCTTGTTGTGGGTGCAGTCTATCGACCTCCTAGTAGTGACTTGGAAACTAGTCAGAACATTTGTAATGAACTTCTCAGTGCCTACCAAAAGAACAAAAAGGCTACCATCTGGATAGGAGGAGATTTCAATTTACCTGATATAAACTGGGAAGAAGGAAACGTGAAGAGTTGCCAAAACTTAAGAGAAATAAATGACCTATTTTTAGACAGTGCTGCGGATATAGGCCTAGAGCAAGCAGTAAAAGAGACCACTCGAGGAGATGCACTGTTAGACCTATTCTTTACTAATTTCCCTAACCTTACAAGAGAGATCAAAATTCTTCCTGGACTAGGGGACCATGACATAGTCCAGATTGATTCAGAACTGAAACCCTTTAAGAAAAGACCTATTAGGCGACAGATTTACCTATGGAATCAGACAGACGAAAATAATTTGAAAAGGGATGCAGCAACTTTTGGCAGTTTTTTCATGAAATACCACTCTTCAAAAACTGACGCAAACAAACTCTGGGACTGTATCAAGTTAAATTTGAACATGATCATGGAAAATGTCCCAACAAAAATGTCATCCACAAAAATTCACCAACCCTGGATAAATACTTTAACGAAAAGATTAGTTCGGAAAAAATATAAATGGTTCAAAAAAATGAAACAGTGCAACTCCGAACGAGTGAAAAACAAATATCTAGAAATTAAAAGATTGACCCAGAAAGAATGCCGGAAAGCTCATAATAATTATATCCATGAGATGATAAGTGATTCATCTGATAACAGTAAAAAACTTTGGAGATATGTGAAAAGTAAAAATAAAGAAAACTTAGGAGTACCCGCACTGAACGATGAGAGAGGGCACCCACAGCAAGATGCCCAAAAAAGAGCCAATATCTTAAATACTCAATTTTGTAAGGTCTTTTCCGACCCAGGGGGAGTCTTCTCGGGAGAGCTGAGTGATGCCAAACTGCCGGATATGGATGAAATATTTGTCACAGAAAATGGAGTACTGAAACCTTTGGAAAACCTTAACGAAAATAAAGCTACAGGGCCTGATGGAATTCCCGCCAAATTACTGAAACTCTGTGCCAAGGAAATTGCCCCTGTTTACACTTTGTTATTTAGAGCTTCAATTGAACAAGGAAAAATACCGGAAGACTGGAAAAAAGCAAATGTAGTACCCATTTTTAAGAAAGGAAATAGAGCTAGTCCTGAAAATTATAGACCAGTCTCCCTGACATCAATATCTTGTAAACTTTTAGAGCATATCTTGCACACCAGCATCATGAAGCATCTCGAGAAACACTCAGTTTTAACACATGTACAGCATGGTTTTAGAAAACACAGGTCGTGTGAGTCCCAGCTGGTCACAACTTGCAATGATTTTGTTAATAACCTGAATAACAACAGGCAGACTGATACCATCTTATTAGATTTCAGTAAAGCCTTCGATAAAGTGCACCATGCTAGTCTCTTGACTAAACTAAACCATTATGGAGTTAGAAACAGTACTTTGAAGTGGATTAAGTCTTTCTTAGAAAACAGAACACAGATAGTCGTCGTTGACGGAAAGTCATCCAATCCTGCAGCTGTTCTCTCGGGAGTACCCCAGGGTACTGTAATGGGCCCCTTACTATTCCTAGTTTATATTATATTAACGATATGCCAAGTAAGATCTCTCCAGGCACTAAATTACGACTATTTGCTGATGATAGCCTCCTCTATAGAACAATAAACTCAAAAGAAGATACGGAAATTTTACAGAAAGATCTAGACAGTCTACAAAAATGGGAGAGGGACTGGCGTATGGAATTCCACCCCAATAAATGCCAAGTCCTGAGAATTTCAAATAAAAAACACATCACCACCTCAGAGTACTTTATACACGACGAAAAATTGAGCGAAACACATGAGGCTAAATATTTGGGAGTTACACTGGACAGAAAACTTACATGGAACCAACATATTAATAACACATGTAACAAAGCAAACGGTATACTAGCATTTCTAAAAAGGAACATCTCTAACTGCGCGATAGGACAGTAAAAGAAAAATGCTATAACACCTTTGTGAGGCCCTCCCTAGAGTATGGCTGCAGTGTCTGGGACCCCCACTGTCGAATAAATATAGACCAACTGGAAAGGGTCCAGAGGAGAGCTGCCCGCTTTGTGACAAATGACTATACTAGAAGTAGTAGTGTAAATAAAATGATGAGAGAGCTCGAGTGGACACCATTAGAAGAGAGGAGAGCAAAAAACAAAGTAAAAATATTTTATAAAGGCAGGGAAGGAAATATCCATATCCCACTGAACCACCTTACCATTAATAATACCAGAGGCAACAGAAGGAATAATATAAAATATAACATCCCAAGCTCACGGGTTAACAGCCATCTTTATTCTTTTTACCCTAATGTCATCAGGATGTGGAACAACCTCCCGGCAGAAGTCCAAACACTATCGTCTGCAACGACTTTCGACAATGAATTTAAGAACATTATTATCCGTTGCAGCTACCATTGTAACTAAAGTGCGGGTTGTATTTCTGTGCACAATCTGGAAACCAAGAGATATTTATACCAGAGTTACATATACAAAAGAGTTTATACAACTAGATCTAATTTATTTTTAAATGGTCTTAATATCTATGTAAGGTTTTACCCTGCTTTTAGCCTCGGAGGAGCGACGTTGAGTCCCATACTATAGTGCGGTTGGGGAATCGTCTTATAGACGGACCAACTACAGAAGAAGAAGAAGAAGATTGTGAAAAAAAGATCTCGCCTGGGTGTTCGTAGCAATTTCTTAGAAAGAGTTGTGTCAGTTTGGAATAGCCTCCCAGAGTCTGTAGTGAATGCACCTAGTGCGAATGCCTTCAAGAAGGCCCTTGATGCCCATTGGGCAAATCACCCAGCACTATACAACCCGGAATGCTACAATTAGACCTAGATCTAGTTGATGCAAAATGGGAAACACAACTGGACCGGTGAACTGACCTGTGACCACAGGTCTCAACCACCGACAACATCAAGTATCAAGTATAGTAATTCATATAAAAGTAGGCCCTACAGTGAAAACACTGTTCAACTGTTGGTATAATATACGTATTAAAAATCGGTAAATACAATATCAAAGTGTGTATTATCTTAATTACCTGCCTGGTCTTTGAGTGTCTTTCTATTCTTATTCAAAATGTTTATCACTGGCCAGTAAAGTTTAGATCTAGTCTAGGTATAGATTTAGCTGCGGCCTAAGAAAATTTCTGAATTCTTGTTTACAATCCATGCCTCGTCTCCGGTAATTGGCCAGACTTTCCTACATGCAGGAACATGTTACAATTTACAAACAAACATGGATCTACCTTTTAATTTGGGGGGGGGGGGCAATGTACTTAAATGCAAACGAATTTGATTAAGCTGAGTCTACTACATTTCAAATGAATAGTTGAGGTGATTCAGCAGAATTTCTCTCTCGTGAGCATCACTCGTGATGTTCACGACAGCCAAAGAATATTGGTGTAACGATTCTACGAAACAGAATGGTATCGACTTCAATGTGAATGAATCTCATTCGGTGTTTTCTATCATGGATTATAAAATGAAATATCGATACTGAGACCGATTCCGTTTTAATTGTAGTCGGGAATGAAGTGCCAATTTTGTATAACTTCTTTGGTGCCAAGTCACTGTTGCCTCATCAAGGACAGCGAAAAATACTACACATAGATCTAGATATCTAGATCTACATTAGGCTGAACATTACAAAAAAAAAGTGAATGGGAGATAAGACTGATAAATTAGGTAATAAGTTGCTCAGTTATTCCCCTCTAATTAAACCATCAAAAACGGCCAGACAGCCGTTTGTGTGAAGGAACTTTCTCGAATACATGAAATGTAAAATAATTGAGAGCACAATGAAGTTTATTTCGCGGGTAAATTTTGGTGTTAATTCCTACTTATTAGTTTTGCTGTATCCATAGACACAAGACGATGGACGCCATTTCAAGGGTGAGGCTTTTGATCTGATAAAATTAGATAAAAGCCTCTTTCATACGTCACCGTGCACGACAGAAGAAATCTGTCTGTTCTATGCAAAAGTTTTCACCCACACCCTGAGACATTTTTCCCCCAATAATAGTGCATTAAAAAAAAAAAAAAACAGATCTAGGCTAGAGTGTCAAGATCTATGTCTAGATCTAGATTCTAGTAGAGTCTAGGTCGAGAGATAAAAATAGACTAGATCTATAAGTCAATGCACTAGGTGCGGTCAGCATGTAGGTGCGGTCAATATTGGTTTTTTTCCATACAGTTTCATTTACGGGTGTATTTGTGACTAATCCACGTTTCGTGACATTCTTATCAAGACATCACAGCATCACATCGCATATGACTGTTATCTAAGCATGTATTTTGACTTGAATAATTTTTCAAAGTTTTATGTCCCCACAACTTCCATCTTGAGTTCAAAGGTAAATATGTGACCCTACAGTTTTCTCCATTTAGTGGTCTGGTGTAGGCTCCGAGTCCTCTGGACACTCTACTTTGAGTGGATTTTCATTAAAAATATGTTTTCTGGGTATTATGAGCGTGATTATGCACATATGGCACTGACTGCACTGACATGCATTCATCTGACACCCTGCATGAGGTGCAGTCACTGGTAACTGCAGTGTGACATCAGTGTTGTGTTTGCATCAACTGGGATTGCTAGCAGCATTATTTCTTATTATTAATATGATTACATGATAAAAAAGAGTTTAAAAAGAGAGCCACTGCACACCAGCTAATCGTAAACAACTGACTTTAATGAGAAACAAAGAACAATATTGTGGTAAAATCGAAATACATCTAGGCTATCTACTATATTTCAAGGCATTTTGCGACTTGATTTGGGGGAATAATCAATAGTAAATTCAGCATGAGGACAAGAAAGAGTGGGAAGTTAGGGAATGGGAAAAGAAGAGGATGGGAAGATTGATTATCAGATCTATTTTGATATTGATCGTACAGAGAGCTTGCACTGATGGCACTTACATGCAGGTGACTGCACGACCAGCAACTTGTGACTGCACCACCAGCAACTTGTGACTGCACCACCAGCAGGTGACCGCACAGACATGCAGTTGATGCTTACACATGAAAAATGTTCTGACTAGCACAGACTAATTGAGAGAGAATTTTAAGTGTTCACTGACAAGCCCAAAGTTCAGTGGTTAAATTGAGCCAGTCAGAAGCTCGCTGGACCTTGTTTACTTCTGGGCATTTACCATTTCCTGCCTCGTGACCGCACCTAGTGCATTGACCATAGATCAGATTGAAAAATAGGACATCTCAGATACCACCTCTGTCACTGGGCGCGATCCCTTTCAAAGATTATCCTTTGGGTCTGAGCAGCATTTTTTTTAAAAATCAACAGTCACTGCCATGTTAAACGGTATGTGCCCGCGTAGTTTTAAATGTCTTGTTATAAATTTATCAGAATTTACAAAATTGACTGTGAATGTGAGTGGCAACGGATTAGAAGTCAGTCTTGAGAAAAATGTTTGTAGCATCCTAATAATTTTTTTGACACATCTGCCACATGCCAGATTCTGGTAATTAACAGCTTCTGGTGTGCACAGGATTGCTTACTCATAATTAGTGAAAATAGACATTGGAATATTTTATAGCAGTTCTTATTGTGGATTTTTTTGTGTGTGGTTTAATATTTATTTCTTAAGAACCGTACTGGATCTGACTCCCTAGCAAGAAAACGCCCACACACCTAGCTGTTCACGAGCAACAGTACCCCATCTATATTTTGGGCGTTTTTTTTTGGTTGTGGAGGACACCTCTGTACATTTCTTGTAGAAACCTGAATAGTAATTCAAGATTTTGCATATGACTTCAACCAGATACAATTCTCAGGATAGTACTGGCTGACAGCAGTTTTTTCCAGATGTAGAGTGGCAAAACAGTACAGAAAGAGAATCACCCTAATTAAGTAATTTTATGTCTTATTTATGTACTTTCAAGTTCCTGTAATTGATGTAAACTATTCCCTTTTTTCTTTCAGCTTTTTTTAAAATTCACACTTGGCTTTCTGGGAGTAAACTAATAAAATCTTTTTCTGTATCTGTTATTGATTTTTCATGCATTTATTTAAGTAACTACCTATTTATGTGTGTCGTTAATTTATTTAAATATTTATATATTATTTATTTACCCCTGAAGTTAATTAGTTGGTTATTTGCTTCAACACAATCACTGAGCCATGTACACAATGGAAACAGACCAAACCGGATTTCAGTCTGAGGAAAAAAAAAAGGAAAATATTTTGCATCTTATTAATTATGATTCCAAAACTGTTTTCTGTAATTTTGTAGTTGTAACCGACCTTCAAGGTCAGGACAACCAAACATTTTCAGTCTTCAAAAAAAGAACATCAACATCAACGGCTGGAGTTTGTGAGATACCAGAGTAACCAGGCATCACCAGCAACTGCATAGAGCCGAAAGATGGGTGGAAGTTCTCCTAAAGACCACAGCAGTGTGGCTTCGAAATCAAAAAAGGTGAGCATGGTTTAGTTTACGTATCAACAAGGTTAAGTGGCCCAGTGCTACAAAATAATAATGAATACATTCAAAATGCTTGTGCTAATTTTGAAGTTAACCCCAGAGTAAATTTTACACCTTGTTAGCAGGATTTGAAAATGAGCACACAATAAAGGCATTTCATCGGTAAATGATTTATATTATGCTCTTTGCTGAATTTTTTTCCTGATGCTTAAATTTAGGGAATTTCTTCCAAGAAAGTGATATATTTCTGTATGAAATGCACGCAAGTGGAAAGTGCCATGAGAAGTGGGAGAAGGAAAGAAAAGTAAAATGCATATTAATTTCTCAGTGGAACCAAGTGAGTCAGCATACACAATGTCACCACAGTGGGAAAGTATGCACAATATAGTTACAAGGTCAGCTTCTCAGTCATATATGAAACTATCCTTTTAACTACATGTATTATCCTCTATGAAAATAAATTTAAATGTAAAACTGTTGGTGAAAGCTTTCTGCTACAATCTCAGTGACTTTGTGTTATATTCCTGAAGTCGCGATCTCCACCAATAACCTCACCTCGGCCCAGGCAACGTCGCAATTCTGTGTCACCAAAGAAGGATTATGTCGCCAATGAGCCGACCATTCCTGCATCAGAAAATGAGAGGTGGAAAAAGTGGATGAAGAAAGCAGAGTTAGATATGGAAGAGCTGAAACAGAATTCAGATAAATATGAATGTTTATACCGCAGACAAAAGGTGAGTCCTCTTTTGTCTCATACAAAGCAATATGATTTGTACATTCTTGAAAGGCAGTACTATTTATAATACCTATGGGAAGGGAAAGCTGATGCGCACAGCAGAATTGTACAAGGGACAGTGTTTATTTTGCTGGAAATCTTGAAATATTTAATACACACCATTAAAATACATTTGTGAGTCAAAGACATGTTTGTGGCAGCAATTTTAGTTTAGGGTTGTAAATTATTAGGACTTTTGATTGAGAAAGATGAAGAAGTGTATGATTCTTAAGGGTCCTGAAATCGAAATTAGGCTTCAAAATATCGATATGGCGATTTTGTACTTTTTGTTTAGTTTATCCATTTAGGAACACTATTTTACTAACCAAATGTCAATTTTGAATGTTTATAACCCTGAAATATGCCTTTTAGTGAGATGGAGGGTCAAGAAAAAGGCCCAAGAATCATGCCATTGGGCCGCAAAATTAGCCCTAAATAATATCTTAGTATCGCTATCAAAACCCCTACTCCTCCGTACACATCTGTCATAAGCCTTTGGTAGTTTGGAAATCATTGTTGAGGCCCAGCACACCAGTAATGATGACTTTAGCCATGTGTAACACGTTTCAATAACATTTTTATTGAAAAAAAACTTTCAAATGCAATTTTCTCGAAATTGCACTTTTGATCAGTGATTTGTGAACTAGTTTTTTATTTATTTGCCAATTGGTATAAAATTTGGCTGTCAACATGTTTGAACAAAGAAAAAATTCATACAGAAGGAAATTTGTTTAACTTTTCATTTTTTTTTTTTTTTTGGGTTGAATTTTTTTGTGATAGAAAATAAGAAAAAATGGAATTCCACTACACACCATTTTCAAAAATTTATAACAGATCTGTCAGAGAAATCAAAATTCCCTTCTGTATAAAGTTTTTAATTGGATTGAATAAGATATAAGAGAAGTTTCAAATAAATCCAGTAAAATTTGGGAAAGCATATCTGTATTGAATTTGGTACTTTTTGGGGACTCAAAATCCAAGATGGCGCCACTTCCATAGCAACCATATGACAAACAAATTTTTTTACATTTTTTTTCTGCTAATTCAGACATCCTGAATTCGATTATAATAGTTAAAATTGTCTATTGCTCACTAGCTGAGTTGCCCGGCCCTGCCCGGGATAAATCGATTTATTAGTTTCAGTTCTGGGTGATTATTATGGACCTGCTTCATTTTGCCCGTTCCTTTAGCTTTATTTTTATTTTTGTTTGTTTGTTTTTTGATACGTTTTACTGCTCTCCCTTTGCGCGTTGACATCCTGCGCATCCCGTCAGCATCCGTCAAATGGCAATGATTTGCGCACGGGTTAGTTTGTTTGTTAGTGAACACATCGCAGGAAGTGATAACGTCATGTGTAGGCGGAAGTGGGCTATTATTAGAAACATACATCACTATCTTATTGATCGTAAATTTCGGATCAAACGCTCTCGTGAATTTAGTCTTTAATTATAACCGCATTTACCGAGTAACTCAGAAATAACAAACGGTTTTGTTTGTGTATAGCGATACGAACAATGTTCGCTATCCCATGATTCTTTTTGCCAAATTTCAGGTCGGTGCGTTGTGTAGTTTCCGAGTCCATAGGACTATTAGGGGTTTTGTTGTAGCTTTATTATATAGATAATAACAAAAATCGCCTTCAGGACCCGCATCCCCCCCCCCCCCCCCCCGCCCCTTAAAGTTACTTCCATGAGCAGACTTGAAGAATTTAATTATCTCAATGTCCTTCAAATGCTTTCAGACTGGTAATTATTGTATTGAATGCAGTAGGTATCAGGAGAGCTTGTCTTTTTCATTTTATGACTTTTATATTAAATTTGAATGTACTTTAAGTTGCACATGACTTTCAAGCTAAAAAAGAGTACAGTTCTTGATAGTCATCATTTCTGGAGCATGGCACTGGCAGTATTATGTTCTTTGTGAAATGGGGGACACAGTGGTCTAGTGGCAAGGTGCTCGCCTCTCATGCCGAAGGTACCGGGTTTGAATCCTGGTCAGTGCAGGCATGTTGGAATTTTGAAATATTTCTCATACTTTCCTGTCCCTGATTATATGGAAGGTAGGATTGAGCACCTAGTCTTCTTGGATAAGGACAAAAAACTCGGAGGACTATTGTGCATGTTGCGCACGTTAAAGATACCTTTACAGTTGGAAATTGAAAAGAGCACTGTGGCGACGACATATCTGCTCCATTTGTAACTGGGCTACAACGATACTAAGGCAAATTTCACGAATGGGAAGATTAAAGAAGTAAATAAAATGCAAAATACAACAAACATTTTTTTAAAATACGTATAATAGAGGCAACATAATGGATTACAAGATATTCTTTTGTCCATCTGGCATGTGTCATTTTGTCATTTTTTTTTCCCAGACTGTTCCAATACAGTTTTAAAACTGCATGAAAGACTAAAAAAATACCTGGCTGTTCATGATTGTAGTGGTTCCATTCATAATGAGTCACCAGTTGGGTAAACTAAAATTTAAGTTTGGCAGCTCTTTATCCAAACGCATTTTAACTGCAGAAGTAGTGTAATGATAATGCAAATCTTGCTAATAAAATGAAAGATTTAATTAATGCCTTTAGAAGAAAACTATTAGAGCAATATGTCACAGACTAGATCTGCAACATTTGGACTGTTATCTTAGGAATGAAAAAAATTTTCACATGGGTCAGAGGGGTCATAAATTAAATTTTATGGGGCAGGGGCATTTTTCATTGTTACTGTTTCAAGAAGAATACACAGTAGAGTGGATGAGAATAGTTGGGGACTGGCTGCTCTGTTGTGGTTTCTGCTACGACTTGCATATAGTTGGTGTCACACTATCAGCACAATGCAAAAGTATGTTGTTGGACCCAAAAGACATTTATTAATCATACGGCACATCCGCAACTCTCAATTAGAGGAAGAGATGCAGTGGTCAGTGCCTGACAGGCCAGGAGATCTTGTATCTTTTCTCATTACCCTCCTTCTTCCTATGGTCTGACGGACAAGTCAGTCTTAACAGTCCCTCATAGTTCCACACTGTGATTGATGCACCGTGTGCTCTCCTGTAGTGTTTCATTCTAAATACTCAATTCCTGTCCATTGCACATACCACAATTAGAAGAATTTCAGCTTCCTATTTTAATCATTTCTATTTTTTTGTTTTTGTTTTTTTACACTTTAGGAGCTGTGTGATACCAGGACAGAAGAGTTGGTCCTGTTGGAGAAGAAGTATGAGAAGTTAGAAAAACATTGCAACACTCAAGCAGAAGTAATGGCTCACCTAAGGCTACAGCAGCAACAGACGGCTCAGGAACTGGCAGTGAGTGGAAGCCTTAAGTGATATAGACTGTTTAATTACGGGATAAATCTGGAGATTGATTGGTCACAGTAGGGAACCATGCTTTTATATACAATAAACTGGTCAACTCTATGACCCATTGGGTTTCCCTTTGAGGAAAAAGTAGTGCATTTCCAAAGAGCATTTTGAAATATCAGTTTTTACATAGCAAAAACACATAGCAAGACAAACATAGCTCCTGTTTGTTTAACCCTCATCCCTTGTTTAATGAACTTGTCCACTTAACACCCTGTTGAGGGAGAGCCAGTCAGCCAATCAATCGCATGTTGTTGATAACCTCGGTAGTCGGGTCAATCAGGTCCTTTTGAACACGTGTATCATGTTGACTTTAGGATGCAATAACAACAGTAATGGTGGATAAATCGTAAGTGACCCCTGTGATATTTGTGTAAAGTACTTGTGATGAGATGCAATATTATTAGATAGAAGGCCCATAATCAAGAATTTTCTGCATTTACATGCTATTTAATACACATATTAAGCTTTTCCCAAGAGATCTGTGCTTTTTTTTTTATCCCGAAGTCAGGCCATTCAGGTGAACAAATTATTTTTTAAGCCAGGCACTTAATGTACTGACCACATGTATCATGGCATTGCCTTATCCCTCCTCCACTATGTAAAGGTTCCACGTACTACGATGTTAATTTTCTCAGCACACCTTTAGCAAGAAATTTGATTTCCAGCTCGTAGAGTACTTACATGTACTGAAAAGCAGTTTAATCAAGCAACACAATATCTCTCTAATTACCACATCAAATCAGGACAATGACCAACAACAAAATCGATCATTAAAATTTTCTCCCAGTTTTCCATGATGAAAAACCTGCTGACAGACGCCCTTATGCAGCATGCCCTAGTATTGCATTGGAATTCACTGTTACAGACATAGAAAGGTTTCTCAATTATGTAGATGGCCCCTTTCTTCTCATTTCACATGTAGATGACAACCAGCATCAAAGTCAAAAGTTTCCCTAAGATATGCCCCACTCCAAACTTCAGACCATCAGTACTATTATATGAGTATGACGAATAGTTACGAACAAATGCATTATATAAACGCAATCGGACGATACCATTTTGTTATACATAGTAGAGGTGACAGGATAGATAAACAAGTGAAACACGTGAAACTAGTGTGAAAAAAAAAACGACAGTTGCAGCAACCGAATAAACAAAACATTAGGAGCAGTGGTACTATACAATAAATTAGCCTCCTGCAGGACTCAGTTTGCAAAATGCAGGCCACAGAATTGGCCTCATGAGTTGCGTCAATGGCCAATTTAGTGGCCTCCTGCAGGAAGAGGGTTAACATTGAATGATTTTGTTGATCTTGAACGGGAAAGTGGTCAGTGAATACTGAGCTAACAATGTACTCCATGCACTAACATAAGTTGAACACATTTTAGTGATTTTTCATTTGAGCAGTACCTTATTTTTTGCCAATGGCTTGACAAGCGCATGCAATAGTGAACGCTCAGCTTGAAGATTGTGAATCAAACAAAGTTAAAAAAAATAATTCCGGACCAAGTATGTAGTTTGTTTTACTGCACCTTTTCATATCTAATGGAACCTGCACAAAAAAGCTTGATTAGCATAGGTGCAGAGATGACTGTGTATTTGAGGGCAGAGACAAATAGCTAATCAGAATAAAAATTGTAGTAATACATAGATTACATTATTTCATTTGCTTTGTAAAACTGAATTGATAAAGGAGCTGGAGATGGGAAATTCTATATGCATGTATTGATGCAGTAGGGAATGATTTATGTAGGTTGGATTTAAAATCTTAGGATCAGGATGAAAGTTATATCGTATTTGCAAGATATATTTATGTTTTCTGTTTTCATCTGTCTGCATTTATCAGGACAAGAAAAGTAGACTAGCAGCCACAGTGGCAGAACTGAAAACAGTGAAAATGAAAGCTGACGAGTTGTCCATGCGATTGCCAGAAGTGGAACAACAGCTTCAAAATGCTGATGATGCTCGGCGTTCTGAACTGGAAAATCTCAGGAGTCTTCAAAGTTGTATGTTTTTATTGTCTGCTCCTTCTTGAAGAATACTGTTGGTTTCATGTGCTCTAAATACAAGAAATACATGTATTAAGAAAAAGAAGGAGGCACATTAATATGACATTTGGGAATTGGAGATCCCAGTGATCGACCTTCTTATGTCACAAAATGTCTTATTTTTAGAAAATGGATCCTGAAAATTGAAATTTCTCGTGAAATCAGGCATATCTTGTTTTGAATTTTTCAGAGCATTGCTTCACATTCTGTGATGTTTGATGAGCCAACATGCTAGCCTTTAACTTTCAAATTCAATTTGATGCCTCACAAATGTGATTATTTATTTGGACAGAAGCACTTCTTTCACGTGTCTGTGTGACTTTGGTACTGTTTTGGCTTATCTATGTGACTTTGGTACTTTTATTACTTTCTTCGCATTGCCATCACAAACTTGAGCATTTCTTTTTTTATGCTGAATTTCATCACAATGAAGTCAATGCTGCAATGAGAACATACTTGGGAACTTTATTTGTCTGTTACTAAATTATAATGGTAAATTAATTTATGCTATAAATATTAACTCTTTGCATGCCATGAATTTTTCCAGGTTTGCCGATACAGGAAGAAAATGGGGGGGGGGAGATGAATGAAGACTAAGTACAGCAACATCTATTAATAGAAAGTCGACTTTCTTGCTTCCGGAAATAAAATAGCCTGGTATTCTTGTGCACCGATACATTGGTGATTGGCACAAACATGACCAGCAGAAGAAACGATATATCGGTGTGTCACGAGCGAGTGAGCGGGGGTCAATAAGTGCGGGGAAGGGGTCTTGAAGCGTGCATGTTGTGAGTGAAGCTGAGGCTTAGTCCAGGCAAGATCTGGGTAGTCAAATCACTGCAAGTTAAGGAGTCCAAGGAGACAGACGGAAGATAGCAGTCGGGAGATTGTGTATATTCCAGTAATGACTGGTAGGTTGAACTATGATTGATAATTATGATGATTGATGTACTATATTCTCCTATGACCATGATGTAAATAAGTTATATGTGAGGAATGTGAAAGTCATTGATTACTGTGTATAGAGATGTGCGCAAGGAGCGATAGATGTAAGTTAGGATCGTGGATTCGTAGAGAGTCTGAGTACTGTGTAATACGGTGGAGGTGTGTTACCGTAAGATGTGTGGTGAGTGAAATGTGGACTATTGTGTGTACGTGGAGTGGATAGTAATTGTATGGTGTTATAGAGATGTAATGTTATTCTTATAGATGCCGGGGTCGGGCCGTGAGGCTACCCGTGGTGGAGAGACTAGCACAGGGGATAGGCCAGCATAAGGAAATGCTTGGGTTGGGCAGAAGGCTACCCACAGGCCTGCCTGAGTGAAGCTGTCGCGCAGGACAGCGGGAGCACATGAGTCGTGGCAGTCTGGCCACAGACAGGGACATTATGTATTGAGTTGTTAATGTGCTATTAAGAGATTACTGTGCTATTGAGATACTAATGTGCTATTGAAATATTAATGTGCTATTAAGACATTGAGGGGAGATTGAGATACGGAGATTAGGTTGAGCAGGTGCCAGTAAGAGAGGCCCGCAAGTAGTACATACATTGAGGTGAGGCTGAGGCCAGAGCATAGTTAGAAAGTAGTTCTCGGGTTGTGGACCCGGAGAAGAATGAATGTTGGGAATACTGACCATTGGATGGTAGATGAATTGAATAATGTAATGTATGTAATTGCACGTATTTCTTTATCTTTATGTATAATAAATGTGTGAGTCTGTTTGGTTGTTCTGTTAAGTGTTATACTTGTTCGTTCGTGATTGTTGTCCTGTCATAATCATTAGATCTCCCCGTCTGGGATTTGTGACACTGGGGGCTCGTCCGTTTAGTTTACCTGTGGTCATTTTGACATTGTGTATTCGTCATATCTAGTGGTATTTCTGTTGTGGTAGGAATTTGTGCTGTTGTCTTTTGTTCGTTGGATGAATGGGAATTTCATTATGATATGATTTATGCATATGTATGAATATGTATTGATGCATGTATTGCTATAAGTATGTACTAATGTGTACTTAAATTTTACAGAGAGAGTGTGCGTGCAGCCTGAGAAGTCAAGCAGCCAGAGCTCCGAGTAAGGGGAGGAGTTAGACTCAAAATTGAAAGTTAAGTGAAACTGAAATTTTGTGCCCTGGATTGAGGGCTGTCTTTTCATCTGTCTTTTTCTCTGTTTTTGTTGTCGTTATAGATTATACGGGCGGTGGAGTGGGTTTGCTGTGTTGAACTTAGTTTATCCTTTTAAAAAGGTGTGGTAAACTTTGGAACTTCGTTGATTTGAGGTCTTTATTTTAGGAGGTTCGCTGCCCTTGGCATTTACACCTCACTTTACTTGTTTTATTATTTCTTGTTCTGGCGGGGGGGGGGGGGGGGGGGGGGGGGAAATGATATGGATAAATTTTTAATCTATTAATTTCAATTTTGCCCGGGCAGCGGCCTTTCGGCCTGCTCTTTACGATTTCCAACTGCCAAGGTATCTTTAACGTGCGCAACGTGCACACGGGCCCTCCGAATTTTTTCGTCCTTATCCGAGAAGACTAGGTACTCGATCCTACCCCCCCCCCCCCCCCCCCCAATAGGACCAGGGACTTGAAAATATGAGAAAAATCCAATTTCCAAGAACTACTCGATCCTACCCCCCAATAGGACCAGGGACTTGAAAATATGAGAAAAATCCACTTTCCAACATGCCTGCACTGCCCGGGTTTAGAACCCGGGACCCTTGGCATGAGAGGCGAGCACCTTGCCTCTAGACCACCTTGTCCATCACAGTGAACAGTCTTTAGGGCTTTGTCATTGTTTAGTTGTAGCGTCGATATCTTCTCTGTTTCTGCAGGAAGACGTATTCTCTTGTCCCCTCTCTTACCTATCTGTAGATACGTTCTTTTTTTCAGGTTCTTTTCTTGTTCGCACCTTGTAGTGTAATCGGCGTAGTTAGGTTACATTTTTTTTCCCATTATAAGTTTTTTTTTTTAAGAAGCCTTTGTCCTAGTCTGGTTCGTTGTCCTTGATGTACTTGTGGTCCTTCTTCTGAATTTCCTCATTCTTGTCCTTTCTTTTCGCTTTTGTTACTTAATAGTGCTATACATTTTATGAACATAGAATTAGTTAGAGAGTAGGCTATAGAATGTTCAGTTAGGTATGTTCTGAATTGCATTTGAAAATAGTGGTTGTTATTGTAGTGGCATAATTTCAGGTCTCGGGATACGTCGTTTATAGTAAGTACATAGACAGTTTATTGTATTTCAAATTGTATAATTATAAATCCGTGAAATGGCGGAGCTCCAGCAACTAATGAAGGTAGGTACGGAACTTGGCCTTGAAGGCGTAGAGCTACGTAGCTGGATTAGGGAGCAGCAGGCGGAATTGCGCGATGAGCGTGCTAAAGATAGAGAGCGAGAGAAAGAGGCTCAGCAGCAGGAAAGGGAGTTAAAGTTAAAGGAGATAGAGGCGCAAGTAAAAATTGCGGAATTGGAAAGCAAGAAGAATGCGCCAACGGAAACAGTTGAGCGGCAGGGACAAAATAAAAGTGGTGTTCGGATTAAGCTGCCTACGTTCGACGACCAGAAGGACGATATAGACGCCTTCCTTTACAGGTTCGAACTAAACGCACAACTGCAATGGGGAGAGAATAAGAAATTATGGTCCACGTGCCTGGCATCTCTATTGCAGGGTCGAGCGTTAACCTACTTTAAAGAGTTACAGCGCGAAGACGTGCATGATTACGATAAGCTGAAGTCTTTGCTGCTTCGCCGATTTGCGCGTACGGAGGAATATTTCCGTGAGAAGTTTAGGCGAGCACGTGCGGATACTAGGGAGGACTTTGCTGCCTTCGTCGCCAGATTGACGGAGTATTTCACGAACTGGTTGGACTTGTCGCATGTTGGCACAGATTTTGCTAAATTGAAGGACCTAATGATCCGTGACCAGCTATACGCGTCGTGCCATAAGGATTTAGTGGCTTTTCTAAAAGAAAACGAACCCGCGACGGTGCAGGAGGCGTCAAAGTTGGCGGAAGCATACCGTACGGCACATCCGTCCAAACCAGTCGCGAGGGCGTACGTGCAGGATGCTGGTTACGTTGCCGTTGTTGAGGGGTCGCCGACAGGACATAATAGAGACATGTCGCGTCAGCGTGGTGGCTTTAATGGGCAAGCCCAGGTCCCACATAGGGGGTATTGCCAATCACCTGCATATGTAGCCGGTAAGTTTGACTGAGCAGGAGGGCGAGGTTGCGGTAATGGCCGAGGGCGTTTTGTAACCTTTGCCGATGATCGACGGCAGAGGGACTTTAGTTCCGGTCGCGATGGGTCACGGGGACCCAGGTCTAGCGGAGCACAGGGAGCGGAGTGTTGGACTTGCGGACGCGTAGGTAATTTTTCACGGGATTGTAGGGCCGCGAAATGTTGGAACTGCGGAAGAGCAGATCATATTAGCGTAAATTGTCCTGCGGGTAGGATAGCGGCGAACGTGGATAGCAATCATAGTAGCTCCACTCAATGTTCTCCTAGTAAGTTTCACCATGCGGCCGCGTGTGTTACATCGGACAACGGAGGCGGACAGTATTCTAAGTGTCCCAGTTGTGAGAAATTATTATCTTCCGGTGTTTTGCCTTGTGGGAGAAAGATTCCCGTTATTAATTCATGTCATACAGGGGGTGGTCTTAGGGTTTATCCGGGGTTTGTTGGGGACGAACCGGTCTCGGTTTTACGTGATACAGGATCTACCGTTGTGGGAGTGCATAGAGACTGCATTCATGATTCACAGCTTACAGGTGAGACTGTCCCATGCATTCAATTTTCAGGGGCCATTGAGAAATTACCTATGGCAAAGATAGTGATTGATACACCTTTTCTTAGCGGGGAAGTCGAAGCAGTCGTTGGGTTTTTCCCAGGCGCCCAGCTCATCATTGGTAATGTATCTCGGGTAGTTTCCCCTTCTGAAGAGCATGTACAGGCATGGTCACAATCTAAAGGTATTGACTTTTGTGCCGCAGTCGAGACACGTCGACAGGTAGCTGATAAGGGTAAAGTTAGACCTTTGGCGACGCCAGCGGTCAACCTTGATATCACACCAGAGCGCTTGGCGAAATTACAAAAGGAGGATCCATCATTGAGTCCATGTTTTGGGGAGGCGCGAACAGAGAAAACGAGGAAGTATAAGAACGGTTCATCTTCCTTTCTTGTCCAGGGGGGCATTCTGTTCCGTAAGTATGTCACAGTGGCTTCCGTTCTAAAGCAGGTCGTTGTGCCAGCGTTGCTAATTGCAACAGTATTGCGGTTGGCCCACGATGTCCCATTAGCGGGTCATATGGGAATAGCTAGAACCAAAGAAAGAGTTCTCAAGAATTTTTATTGGCCATCAATCCACAGAGATGTACGGTTGTATTGTAAAACGTGCAGTGCGTGCCAAAAGACGACGCACAAGGGTCGTACACCCCAGGCTCCTCTTCAAAGTATCCCCACGGTTTCGGAGTCTTTTAAAAAGGTTTCGATTGACCTTGTTGGCCCCATTCACCCAGCTACCGATAGGGGGAATCGATTTTTTTTAACGGTCATTTGTAATGCTACGAGATGGCCAGAGGCAGTTCCTCTTCGTGCCATAACGTCAGAGGCAGTCGCGGAAGCGTTGTTTGGAATCTTCGCTAGAGTGGGAATACCAGAACAGATTTTGTCTGATAGGGGCGCGCAATTTACGTCGGATATGATGAAGGAATTGTTTCGTTTATTTAGCATACAGCCCATCACTACCACCCCATATCATCCGCAGGCTAATGGCATGTGCGAGAGACTAAACTCGACGCTAAAGTCGATGTTGCGTAAGGTAGCTGCTGATCGCCCTAAAGATTGGGATAGATATATCCCTGCAGTATTATTTGCGTATAGGGAGGTACGTCAGGAGACAACAGGATTCTCTCCGTTTGAGATGTTGTATGGTCGTAGTCCTAGGGGTCCAACTGATGTTCTTCGGGACATGATGACGTCGCCATCATCGGGAGACGATGAGCAAATTTCAGTGTTTCAGTACCTTGTTGATTTAAGAGAGAGATTATCTTCAGCGCGCACTATTGCGGAAGAAGCTTCTAGTATCGCTTCAAAAAGAGCAAAAAACTATAAAGATAGAGGATCCAAACTGCGAATTTTTAAGCCAGGAGACAAGATTTTATTGTTATTGCCTACGGATCATAATAAGTTATTAATGACATGGAAAGGTCCGTATACTATTGAGCGAGTCGTTTCGAAGGTAGATTATGCTATTCAGATTGATGGATCAGTTAAGGTTTTCCATGTTAATATGCTGCAGAGATTTTATGAGAGACCAGAGTATCTGTGTTCTCAGACGAAACAAAAGGGTATTGGGAAATTCCTCTTACTGAGGAATCTAAACAGTACACGGCTTTCCAAACGCCCATAGGATTATTTCAGTTTAAGGTGATGCCATTTGGGTTGGTAAACGCGCCAGCTACGTTTGCAAGATTAATAAGACTGGTATTGAAGGACATACCTAATGTCGTGTCATTCTTTGACGATATAGCGTGTCATACGTCGTCATGGTCTGAACATATTCAGACACTAACAGTAATTTTTAAACGATTGCGTCATTTTGGTTTAACTGCTAAACCCGCAAAGATGTATTTGGCATGTCCAGAAATAGTATTCTTAGGACATCTCGTGGGTAGAGGTATTCAGAGACCCGAAGTAACAAAAATTGAGAAATTAGTAGGGTTGCAAATCCCTAAAACAAAGAAACAAGTCAGAAGCTTAGTGGGAATTTTAAATTATTACAGGAAGTTCATTCCGAACTTTTCCTCTTTGTCATCTTCTCTTACTGACCTTACTAAGAAGGGACAGCCCGATAAGGTCCAGTGGACGCCTGAATGTCGGACAGCATTTGATAAATTGGTGACAGCATTATCATCGTCACCCATTCTGATATTGCCAGATTTTCGATCTAAATTTATCCTCAGAACAGATGCATCGGACTCTGGTATCGGCGCTTGTCTTCTACAGGAGAAGAACGAATGTTTCCATCCTGTATGTTATGTCAGTCGAAAGTTGTTGCAGAGAGAAAGGAAGTATTCTGTAATAGAGAGGGAGTGTCTTGCCATTGTGTGGTCCGTCCAGAAATTAGGACGTTATCTGATGGGACGAGAATTCTGTATCCAGACAGACCACAAGCCACTAACGTTTTTATCTAAGAATCGTTCGTCGAGCCCACGCTTATCTAGATGGGCATTGGCTTTACAGCCGTATACGTTCGTCATTCAACCGATTCCAGGAACCAGCAATCATATCGCCGACTACCTTAGTCGAGCCTAGGTGAAGATTTGAGTGGCTTACACATCGGAGGACAGGAACATTCGACAGACAGAACAACGAAGAGTCGCAGATTGTGCACGATTGAAAACGTATGTCAGCAGAAATTGGGAAACATATGAACATTGACAGTGATCTGTGTGAACGATTCGTCGATCTTAAAATATTGACATTATAAATATTATATGAAGAATGGTTGATAGGTTGATTGATTTTGATTCTGTATTAGGTATTATGTTTTAGTTAGGTATTGATGATGTGATACATATATGCATAGTGCAGGGCAAATTGATCGCCATATTTTCCCCTGATTTCGGTATCATATGTGCTATAGGCATTGGTAGTTCATTTTTTTAATGTAAATATTGCTCACGCTCACTCGTTGACAATTATCTTGATGCGATTTTGAAATTAATTGCATTAATTTTTTTGGGGTGGGGGATGATGTCACGAGCGAGTGAGCGGGGGTCAATAAGTGCGGGGAAGGGGTCTTGAAGCGTGCATGTTGTGAGTTAAGCTGAGGCTTAGTCCAGGCAAGATCTGAGTAGTCAAATCACTGCAAGTTAAGGAGTCCAAGGAGACAGACGGAAGAGAGCGGTCGGGAGATTGTATATATTCCAGTAATGACTGGTAGGTTGAACTATGATTGATAATTATGATGATTGATGTACTATATTCTCCTATGACCATGATGTAAATAAGTTATATGTGAGGAATGTGAAAGTCATTGATTACTGTGTATAGAGATGTGCGCAAGGAGCGATAGATGTAAGTTAGGGTCGTGGATTCGTAGAGAGTCTGAGTACTGTGTAATACGGTGGAGGTGTGTTACCGTAAGATGTGTGGTGAGTGAAATGTGGACTATTGTGTGTACGTGGAGTGGATAGTAATTGTATGGTGTTATAGAGATGTAATGTTATTCTTATAGGTGCCGGGGTCGGGCCGTGAGGCTACCCGTGGTGGAGAGACTAGCACAGGGGATAGGCCAGCATAGGGAAATGCTTGGGTTGGGCAGAAGGCTACCCACAGGCCTGCCTGAGTGAAGCTGTCGCGCAGGACAGCGGGAGCACATGAGTCGTGGCAGTCTGGCCACAGACAGGGACGTTATGTATTGAGTTGTTAATGTGCTATTAAGAGATTACTGTGCTATTGAGATACTAATGTGCTATTGAAATATTAATGTGCTATTAAGACATTGAGGGGAGATTGAGATACGGAGATTAGGTTGAGCAGGTGCCAGTAAGAGAGGCCCGCAAGTAGTACATACATTGAGGTGAGGCTGAGGCCAGAGCATAGTTAGAAAGTAGCTCTTGGGTTGTGGACCCGGAGAAGAATGAATGTTGGGAATACTGACCATTGGATGGTAGTTGAATTGAATAATGTAATGTATGTAATTGCACGTATTTCTTTATCTTTATGTATAATAAATGTGTGAGTCTGTTTGGTTGTTCTGTTAAGTGTTATACTTGTTCGTTCATGATTGTTGTCCTGTCATAATCATTACATCTCCCAGTCTGGGATTTGTGACACGGTGATTGGCACACAAAGAGTTAATATTAAACTGAAGCATTTTCAGAATCTTCATCAGTTTAATTGTTTGATGTTTAACCCCAAGCTGAACAAGGCATCGAAATACAGCATTGACTTCCAAAGGGTTCACTCTATGGGCTTGTAATTTGTAAACATGGCAAAGTCAGACTGACCATGTAGCGTGGAAGCCATGTTTTCATGTATCAGGTCACTGTCCTCTCAAGCATAACTATCGCCTTTTTGCTCACTGCATCTCTTTGAAATCAAAGACATTGTGACAAGGACATGTTAACCAGTGAAACACTGGTCAGAATCACAAAGACTAAGCTTTCAAACGCTCTCCCCACAATTTTGAGAGGTGTAACATCGACATGCGAACTGTTGCTCTACAAATTTGCAATATTATCTCATTTTCTTCAAAGCTAACCATCACCTAGGGTTGTCTTTAAGAACCAATCAGAAACAAGCTCTGAAATTATCTTCGCCCAGATGCCTACGTTGATTCAATAGTATGTGCCAATCAGGATGGAACCATTTGTTTAGGGCTTGGGGAGTGTGTCTAGTTACCATACTTTGTTTTCACTAAAATTACAGCTGTCAGTTTGGTATCATAAGTCAGATCATTGGTTAGAGACTTAGAGACAAAGGTTTTGCTGGTTAATTCATTACCAAGCATGATAAGGCATAGCAGCGAATGTTTTCATACCGATCAAATACAAACCAAACCACGTGGACAGTGGTAGTGTGGTCATCACGTATCGGCAAGGGTTAGTGCGACCCAGATAAGATTCTCCCATGAGTAAAGTCACTGACTGGTCATCAGCAGGCTTTACGGGTAGTGCGTGGCTTGGGGGTCAAGATATTTTTGTGCTGAATTTGCTTATCAAAGGCAGTATCATTTGTAAATGAAAGAAGGCACCAGAGCATTTTTCAGTTCCAAAAAACTGCAATAGAAAATTGAATATGTAAGTGAATTATTCATTTCACCCAAACTTTCAGGGGAAAACAATTGATTTGAGATTAAAAATGGAAACATTTTGGAACAGAGAGCTTAAGATATTAATATTGGGAATTCTTTCATTGCAGCATTTGAAGCTAGTGAAAGACATTTTGCAAGTGTTCTTGAGCAAGTACGAGCTTTGATCCATGAAAATGAATCAGTGTATCAGGTAGAACTTATGCTTTCTGTTACTGTGCATCTTCTGAACTTTTTGTTGTGGAGAGGCATCCCCATAGATTTCCTTATTTGATAGATTTTTGCAATGAGGATAGTGCATGTCAGAGAAGGTCTCAGCATGAAGTTCACCGTAAGTCATATCACTTTCCAGATGGATTTTATGGGATTATGATCGGAGTAGCCTAGATTTTTAGACATCCTTACAGTGCCTCTTTGGTCTTCTCATCAGTGTGCAGGTGTTCACAGATCAATGTATAATTGGTCTTAGTACATCAAAATGCTTGTAAACATTGTTTAGACAAGTTGATTAGTGACCCCAGTCAGAGATGCAGGAGAAGAAGCATAAACAAAGAAATAATGATTGGTGTAACTCAGAATTCTATGAAGAAACAGAATGACCTAAGGGCATACCTAGAGTATTTGATGGGATAGCCTCTTCAGTGACTATTTCCTTTCCTTCATGATGAATAATTACTCTAAATAGGTACCTGTTACCGAATTTTGAAAAGTAGTTTTCTTTAAAGCCATTGACCTACTCTTCTGGGTCAAATGTATATTGACAGAAGAGAAGCTTCATCGGGGAGTGTTGCACGTTAATAAATTATGGTTTTACAGTTAACCCTCCCGCTGCCACAGGGTTGACATATTGGCCCATCATATGTTGCGGAAGACCGCTGCACAACCAATATATCGGCCCTACCTTTTCATGCTAGATTTTCCCCGATATTGGCCGACATTGTTCCCGCATGTTTTACATCCTAACTGTATACCACTGCCTGCTATCTTTCTACCCGATACTCCATTATTCTGGTAGTGTAAAGGAAAGAAGGATGTTTGGGCTTGGCAGCGAAAGGATTAAATTTCTGTAATCTCAGATATGTGCCATTAATTGACCTTCTCGCATGACCAACTGTTTGTTGACCAAAAACAAGCTTAATGTGAGAGTGCTGAACATTAAAAAAAAAAGATTTAAAAAAAATTATAGATTCCAACCTCAGACATGTGGTAAAATGCCATTGATCTACTCTTCTAGACCAACTGTAAGTTGACCAAAGAAAAGCTGGCAGTGGACAAGGAGTTGACCCTGCGGATGCAGATCAGCACAGCTCTGGCCACCCAATTGGCAGAGGCACATGATGAGCTGAAACAGATCAATGGCAACCTCAAGAGCTTGGAAAAAGAGAAAGAGCTGCTGTTTAAAAAGTTGAAGGAACAGAGGTGTCAGGTGATCAGAATCAGAATCTTTAGTTATTTCAGATGAGAAATTTGTCTCAGTCAAGCAAAAAAAAACAACAAAAAAACAATACAAAAGTACAGTGCCAAGGACACTGACATCAACACTGCACACTGATTGATACTTAAGATGAGCACAATTCACTCTCCCTCTCTCTCACCCCTTTTCTCTGTCTTTCCCTCTATCTGTCTCTCTCTCTGTGTCTCTCTCTCTATCTGTCTGTCTCTCTCTGTCTTGCTGTCTCACATAATACTTGCACTCTCACATTTCTCCTCACAATCACAAATGATGTTTTCAAAAGGAAGTCTGTAAATAGTGCCTATTTGTCAAGGCTAATTTAAAGGACTGCCAAGTATTTTTGCTCCCAGACAACTGTTTTCTGTCTTTTCTCACCCAACATTACTGTTTTTATTGCCTTTCTATTCTAGGCCTTTGTTTGATAAGACCAGACAATTCTGACCAAGATTTCTTGACTTAATCCGTTTCTTCTTTTTGTATTCACCTGGAGAAAGGCCTTTGTTTGAAATTTGCGAGAAAACTCTATGGAGTCACAGCAGGGCTTAGAACAAAGATAAAATATCATCACTACGCAATGATAATGGCATATCGTGCCTTTAGAATGACCAGGTTCTACCTCCACTTTTTGAATGAACCGAGTTACACACTACATACTAGTTCTACAGGCCTTCTTCATTGTGTGTCAAAGTATCAAGCAGATTCGGTGTGTAATTTGTACATATTACCAAGGCAAAATAAAATTCTCTGCTCTGAAAGCTATGATCACATGAAACTTCAATACTTCAATCACTGATTTCTCAAAAGTTGACGGAAGAGAGTTAGAACCTTGTCATTCTAAGGGGATGATATATCAGACTTATGTGCAAAGACAACTGAAGGTTCATTGCATTCCTGAGCATGACGGAAATGTTTCTTAATATTTCAGAAGTGTCAAAATGATTTATGTCATTAGCATAGAGCAGTGACAATATGGAAAAAAAAATTTGTAAAAATCAGGACTGAAAGCTTATTTTTTCCCTTCCTGTCAATTCTTTTGTGGTTTATTGAACTATTTGGTAATATGTACAAATTACACACCGAATCTGCTTGATACTTTGACACACAATGAAGAAGGCCTGTAGAACTAGTATGTAGTGTGTAACTCGGTTCATTCAAAAAGTGGAGGTAGAACCTGGTCAGGTCAGAAAAATCTGCTACTGGTAACATGTAATCCAGTACAACCTGTTTCATGAACTGGTACGCTAGCATGGTATCAGTGGGCGTGCACCTGTTGGTGCTAACGGCCAGGGCGGAGGAGGTTTCATCTAACCCAACGGCCACATCCTAGGGCACAAAGTGACCCTCAGTATTTGAGTCCTTCGTATTGGCCCCCGGTAGCGGTGTGGTCATAGGCTTGTTTGCCTAAATCACAGACGAAGAATTGAGCAAACTTCCCGGACGCAGCTTCGAAGCTGGCGGCAGCAGGCCAGTGGTTGATTGATAGGGCAGATGGCAATATACCGTCACTCTGGCCTGGATATCGTGACACAGAGCATCCACCAGTATTGGTGTTCTTTGGTTTGGGTCTTTCACCCTAGTCAGTTGGGACTGCGAGGCTGTGGAGTAGCCTACAGGCAGCCGGTCAGGCAATATGACTGTCCCTCTGGCATCCTCCTGCACCTGGATACATTTCCAGTCGTCTTGACCCTGTCTTGCCACTTGGATAAGTTGTGTCCAGGCGAGAGAGTGAGTCTGATGTTTGCGCAGCTCTTTTTCACTAAAAACAAACTCTTTGCGCCAGTCTTAACACTCACCTCGTCTTCTTTCTCTTCTTTCCTCTCAAAATTCCAACGGCGATGGGCGAGTGCGGTGGCAGCAGGTTTGGATAGACTGGAAGCTGTTAGCACAGACCTACATGTTGGTGGCTGTGGGCTATGGTCGCTTCATCGTCGATTGAAGTGGAGGCGTGGGGAGGCAGCACCCACAGTAGCTGAGCAGCCTTATTTAAGGATAGCACTGCTCACCTCAACTGAGGAAGGGGCTAGAAAAGGTGCCCTAAAGAAAGCCCACTTCACATCACCCTGACTGGTATACCGCGACCAGTGGGGATCCCTTTTTGCGGTCGAAACAAAAAGAAATTCAGCTTACTCAGGCTAGGAGCCTGGAATATACGCACACTACAGGACAACTCAAACAACCCAGAAAGACGCACTGCACTTATTGCCATTGAGCTCAGCAGGTACAACCTGGACATAGTGGCACTCAGTGAGAGCAGACTCCCTGATAGTGGCCAACTCAAAGAGCTCAGTGGTGGATACACCTTCTTCTGGAAAGGCAAGGGTGCAGTCGAACCGAGACAGCATGGTGTTGGGTTTGCAATTAAAAATGACCTTGTCAGAAACTTGCAGTCCATGCCAATTGAAATAAATGACAGGCTAATGACACTCAGGATCCCAGTTGGGAAAAGCCAGTCAGCCACCCTCATTAGCGCATATGCGCCCACCATGACAAACCCAGATGAAGCCAAAGACAAGTTCTATTCTGATCTAGAATCTGTCATATGCTTTGTCCCGGCAGCTGATAAGCTGATTCTCTTGGGGGACTTCAGTGCTAGGGTTGGCTCAGAAATCTCAGCGTGGCCAAATGTTTTGGGTCCTCATGGAGTTGGTTCATGCAATAACAATGGGTTGCGCTTACTTACTTTGTGCGCTGAATTTGGCCTGTTCATTACCAACACAAATTTTAGTCTCCCCGTGAGAAACAGAACGTCATGGATGCATCCCCGCTCAAAGCATTGGCATCTCATAGACTATGTCATTGTGAGGAAGACTGACAGAAAGGATGTCCTTGTAACAAAGGCGATGTGTGGTGCCGAGTGTGGAACTGACCACAGACTCATTGTTTGCAAGCTCAGACTAACATTGAGGCGCAATAGACGCCCTCAAGGGAAAGCGCCACATAAACGCCTAAATGTTTCAAAACTCTGCTCAACTGAGAAACAGAGCGAGCTCTCATCAGAACTCTCCTCAAAATTGGATTGCGTGACTTTTGACCCTGACAACATTGAACAGAGCTGGACTGACCTAAATACGACTGTACACTCTTGCGCCAGCAGCACAGTTGGTTTTCCTGTCCGCAAACACCAGGACTGGTTCAATGATAATGATAATGAAATCAAAGTGCTCATCAAAGAAAAAAATAGTCTCACCCAAGCTCACTGCAGTGACCCCTCTTCCACAGCAAAAGCTGATGCACTGCGTGCATGTAAGGGTGTACTCCAGAAGAAGCTGAGGAAAATGAAAAATGACTGGCTTGAAGAGCGAGTAAGAGAAACTCAGAAATATGCCGACACAAACAACACTAGAAAGTTCTTTGAGAGCCTCCGAGCTGTGTTTGGACCATCCCGCTCTGGCACTACGCCACTTCTTGCGTCAGATGGTTCAACACGCATTGTTGAATTGAATGCCATAATTCAGCGTTGGGCAGAACATTTCGGAGGTGTGCTAAATCGGCCATCAAATATAAATACTGAGTCCATTGACCGTCTCCCTCAGACTCCTATTAATGCAGCTCTTGCCAAGCCATTCACAGCAAATGAGACCCGGACTGCCACAAATCATATGTCCTTTAACAAATCACCAGGCGTGGATTCAATTCCTGCTGAGGTGTATGCCTTCGGTGGAGAAAAGCTTATTGAAAGGTTGACCGAGTTGTTCAATCATATGTTGAAAGCAGGGAAGCTGCCACAGGACTTCAAAGATGCTTCAATCATCCATCTGTACAAAAACAAAGGGGACAGCCAAGTCTGTGACAACCATCGGGGAATCTCTCTACTTTCAATTGCTGGCAAAATATTGGCAAGAATGCTTCTGAATCGCCTTCTTGATCACCTCTCATCAAATGACTTGCTTCCCGAGAGCCAATGTGGCTTTCGTAAAGAGAGGGGAACGGCGGATATGATTTTTGCTGCCAGACAGGTTCAGGAAAAATGCATGGAACAAAATAAAGCGCTGTACATCACATTTGTTGACCTCACAAAAGCATTTGACACAGTGTGTCGTGAAGGCCTCTGGAAAATCTTGGCGAAGTTTGGGTGTCCACCCGAATTCATCACAATAGTGCGCCAGTTTCATGATGGCATGCAAGCTGCAGTCAAAAGCAACGGCAGTGTTTCAGAGCCCTTTGCTGTCACAACTGGGGTAAAACAGGGTTGTGTCTTAGCCCCAACTCTGTTCAGCATCATGTTCTCTGCAATGCTACAAGAAGCCTTTAGCTCTCCTCCTCAAGGGGTAAGCATCAAGTACCGAACTGATGGCAGTCTATTCAACCTCAGGAGACTTCAGGCAAAAACCAAAACCAAAAGTACTCAAGTCTGTGACCTACTATTTGCTGATGATTGTGCACTTCTGGCACACGATGAGGATAGCATGCAAAACTGTGTTGATAAGTTCTCTAGTGCCTGTGACAACTTTGGCCTCACAATAAGCACAAAGAAGACGGAAGTGCTCCATCAGCCTACTCCAGACGACAAGTATCCTGTGACCCCAAATATCAAAGTCCATGACAGTCTTCTGAAGGTGTCGGAGAACTTCACCTATCTTGGCAGTACACTGTCTTCCACGGCTCGTGTTGATACTGAAATTCCCTCAAGAATCAGCAAAGCCAGCTCTGCATTTGGCAGGCTTCGAAAGAGAGTGTGGGATGTTGCCGGCATTCGCACAGACACTAAGCTGAAAGTGTACAATGCTGTGGTCCTTCCCACCCTACTCTATGGGGCTGAAATCTGGACAGTGTACCAATCGCATGCCAGAAAACTAAATCACTTTCATTTGGCCTGCCTTAGAAAGATCCTAAGGATCAAATGGCAGGATAAAGTTCCAGACACTGAGGTCCTCAATCGGGCCAAGGAATTGAGCATCTTCTGCCACCTGAAAAAAATTCAGCTACGTTGGGCAGGACATGTTGTCAGAATGCCCGACTCCAGACTCCCTAAGCAAATCTTCTTCTCTGAGCTCTCCAATGGAACGAGGAATGTTGGGGCCCCAAAGAGACGTTACAAAGACACTCTCAAGCAATCACTGAAGGCCTTTGCCATTGATGTGAGTGAGTGGGAAAAGCTCTCGCTTGATCGTGCAAATTGGAGGGCGGCCCTTACCAGAGGCAGCAAAGCATGGGAAGCTGACAGAGTCCAGCAGGCTATCAAAAAAAGAGAACGGCGCAAGAAAAGGCCCAGTGGTACTGAACCAACGGAGCACTCTTGTCACTTATGCGGAAGGGTCTTCAGGGCAAAAATAGGACTTATCAGTCACATGAGAAGCCATAAGTCATGAAAGAACAGTCTTTCCATTCTGTCCTCTGTGTCCTTTACTTCTCGTTATTGTCCATGTGTTGAAATTCTCAACAATTTCTGTTCTTTATTCCTCTGGTGTTGTTAAGGTCATCATCATACCTGATGGACGAACTATTATTATTATTATTATTATTGAACTATTTAAAGGGTTTCCCTATTGTTTCTGATGCAATTGCAAAGCTTTGCAACATACAACTTTTCAATTCTGTTTTTGCCATATTTATCTATGAATTTTGTTTGGTAGCTGATTGTTTGATAATTTCTTTCATTGCCCCTACAGTTTGCCACAATTCATGAAGAACTTGAGTCGAAAAACGCCATGCTTTCGGAGGCTCGGCAAGAGAAAGCGGAACTGGAAGGACAGTTAAAATTATCCAATTTGTGTCTATCCAGAGCATTGAGTGATAAGAACAAGGCTGCCATTTTCCCAAAGAAATCTGAGGTAAATTTGAGTAGGGTTTTATCTATTTCCTGATTAAAGCTTTCATTGTTGTTTTTGTTCCAGTCCACCCTTTACTGTAACTATATGTTACCCCTTGGAGATCTCTTCCTGGGCTTCGAGTGCTCATCCCTGGCCGATCGAGTTTTCACTTGTGACGGCGATGGCAAATATGGCAGTATTTCTCAATTGTTTCTCGGCCCCGTATAGGCAGTTAGAGACTGTCGGGGTACCTGGGAGGTAGCGGGATCTGAGTGGTGATAGTCCAGGGCACTCCGTCAAGATATGCTCGACTGTCTCCTGCGGGGACCCGCAGTGCCTGCATACTGGCTCACGGAGTGGGTTGAAACGGTTTAGATGCACGTTCAACTGGACATGTCCCGACCTCATACGCTGTATGATTGTCGCGTATTTTCAATCTAGTGTCAATATCGGGCCTTTGGTGTCAGGTTTGGTTTGTTTATGGTACACCCTTCGTCCTTTGTCTGAGTTTGCCCATTGGTCTAGCCATTTCCTGCGGCCGTGAGTGCGGATTCTGGCTCGGCTGCTGGGTAAGACGAGGGGTGCTTTGGCTGTTCGCCCCTGGTCCCCTGTTTCGCTAGACTATCTGCAATCTCGTTGCCCCGGATTCCTATGTGCGCGGGGATCCACTGGAGGCGGACCTCGACACCGTATCCACTTATGATCTGGTGGCAGATATGTCTGATCTTATCTGCGCCGTGTGCCTCGAGCTTGTGGTTGAGCGATTGGACGGCCATCAGTGTGGCCCTTGAGTCTGAGAACACAACAATATCCTCAAAGCCGTTGAAAACCGTAGCCAGTGTTCTCCAAATCGCTGTCGCCTCAGCGTCGAAGTTGGAGCCGTTTGCTCCGCACGATCCATAGATCTTTTCGGTGTCGGTGCCGTCAGGGTAATAGATTATTGCTCCGTACCCCGCATTCGTAGTCGCTTGTACTGCCGAGCCGTCAGTATAAGCCTTGATCATGTGTGCTGGGTACGAATCAATAGTCTGGCCAGCCGCCGTTTTCAGAATCGTGGGATTGACCTCCTTAGTCATGTTAGCATCTAGAAGTGTGGTTTTGACCACTGGGGTTTTCAGGGGGGGCGTGAGGTGGTTCTTTCGTCCATAACCGAAGGGGCATTCTGTCTTGTTCTAGCCCATACTCCGCAGTTAGTCGTTTGGTTTCGCCCAGGAACGATTTCTTCTGAAGTATTCTCTGTGGCGGGTTGATTTCGATCGCCTCCCGCGCCGGATAATCCGGCTCAAGCCTTTTTAACCTCTCGTACTGCTGCAGTATGCTTCCTTCCCTTCTGGTTGCCAGTGGTTCCACATTGGTCATGATTTCCAGAGCATTCGTAGGAGTGGTTTTGAGGCAGCCTGTTATGAGTCTCAAGGCGCTGTTCTGGACTCGGTCCAGCGCCGACAGCGTTCGGTCGCTGGCCATTGGTTGCAGTGGCAAGCTATAATCTAGGCCTGCTCGGACGTAGGCTAGATATAGCTGTCTGAGAACCTTCCCAGTGGCACCCCAGTTGGTACTGGCGAGCGCCTTTAACAATGTTAACCGCCTCCTAGCCTCAGACTCGAGCTTGTTGATGTGCGTCTGCAAGTTGAGCCTGCTGTCAAGTTCAACTCCCAGGTATCGTGATGCGCATTCCCTTTTAAGTATCTGGCCATTGAGCTTGAGGGCGATGGCGGCTTTCTGGGCTTTTTTTCCATTGGTGAAGAGTTGACGAATGGTCTTATTGACGTTTATCTACATCTTCCACAATCGGCAGTAGCAGGCAAGCGTCGCAAGGTCCCGGTTAATGTCTCGCTGCAGCCATTGGACCTCTTTTCCTGTCGTCCAGATTACCATATCGTCGGCGTACATCGCTTTATCGCATCTCAGGTGTTGAGTAAGGTCACTGGTGTAAGCTGCAAAGAGCGTGCAGCTTAACACTGAACCTTGCGGCAGGCCATTCTCCATGGTAAGTTGGCTTGAGGTCTGTCCGTTCACTCTGGTGCGAACTGTTCGATTGTGAAGGAAATCTTTTACCCAGCTGTAAATGTTTCCTTTGACCTCCGCTTTGAGCAGTTTGAGGAGTAGCCCGCCTTTACAAACCTTGTCGTAGGCTTGCCTGAGATCAACGAATACGGCAATCGTATGCTCCCGTTTATGGAAACCGTTATTGACCTCTTGGGTCAATCGGATAAGCTGGTCCATCGTCTGCCTGCCACTACGGAAGCCCGCCTGGTGTCTGTCTAGAAGACCGCGCTCTTCTCGATACCAGGTCAGCCGGTGGTTTACCATCCTCTCCCCTACTTTGCAGATGCAAGAGGTAAGGGAGATTGGCCTGTAATGTGATAGTTCGGTACCATCTTTGCCTGATTTAGGGATTGCTGTCACCATGGCCTTTTTCCAGTTGATAGGGAGTTTTCCTTCGTGCCACGTTCTATTTATAACCGCTAGGAGCCATTTCTTTGCCGTGGGGCCCATCTGGAGCAACATCTCGTTAGAGACTTTGTCCGGGCCTGGCGCTTTGCGGTTTTTACACTTGTTAAGTGCTCTCTCCAGTTCCTCTAGGGTGAAATCACTGTTAAGGCCCTCGTAATCGCTGTCTACTGGCGATTGTTTGAGCTGACGTCTGACCTTACGGAGCCCTTTGTCCGTATTAGTAGCTTTGCCACTCTTATTTGTGCTGGCAAAGTATGGGTTAAGCATGGTTGCAAGCTTATGGTCTGTCACCGCGACCGTCCCATTTGCCCGTATAGGAGCGACATTCTTCACTCTCTGGCCCCTGTTCAGATGGTTCAGGACGGTCCACGTTCGGCCACCACTCAGGTCCACGTTCAGAGACTCACACAGGTTTATCCACTTTGCCCTTTTCGTGCTACTAGACAACAGCTTGACTTTGGTGGTCAGTCTGTTATATTCGATTCTTGACGCCGTGCTCATTTTTGCCTTTCTTCTCGCCCTCTTACGCTGTCGGACCGCCTGTTCAAGTTCCTTTGACCAGGGCAAGCGATTTAGGGGCTGCAGTCCTCGTGGAATACTCTGCTTAGCAGCTGCGAGCACGGTCGAAGTCAATATGGCGTTGGCTGCGTCAATAGAACCCTGGTTGGGGTCCACCTCGTTCGGAGTTAAACCTAATGTCTCTCTGAACTCTTCCCATCTACCTCGTTTATAGTTCCAGTTTAAACGCTTCTCCTTCTTCTTAGCAGTTTTAGTCTGGATTTGTACGAGGAGGGGAAGGTGGTTGCTACCTACGTCCTCGAGGACTGCGTAGCTGTGTCTGGTAACGAGGTCAGCAGATAGAAGCGTAATGTCGGGCCGACTCTCCGCGACGTTTGCTCGATGCAGGCAGGTGGGCGCGGAGTCAGCTGATTGTATCCGGACCAGGTTTGAACTCAGGAGGAGATCTTCGACGTTCCTTCCGGCGGTGTTCGTGGATTCTGGGGCGTACCCCATTTCCGGGCTTCGTGCGTTGAAGTCTTCTCCGATAATTGTATTGTTCAAGGTAGCCTCTGTCAACCCTAGGTCGCAGGTGACCATTGGAGGGTTGTAGACGTTAGTGATGGTAAAGGCCAAGCCGTCTTTCCATACCGTGAGGGTAAGGGTATCAGTTTCACCAGTGCTCGGCGGGCCATGCTTCTTCACGGCCATAAGGTCGTTGTGTACCAGCCTCCTGGGCTTCAGTTGCTAAGGCAGGACATCATGGTTGTATCTTCTTTGTCCGCCAACAATAAGACCACGAATTCATGTTACCACATCCTCAGGGCCTAGTTGATAAGCCCATGATATAGTGGTTTGTGACATGATCTTCTATTTTTAGTGCTCAAGTTTCAGGGTCTTCCTGGAGCTTGCTCAGGCCAATCAACTGAGGGTCAACCATAAGCAGATTTCTGTATTATTGTGAGGATTAAATTTTTGAAAAGTTTATTTACAGCTCTCACAATACATGACAATTTATTTTGTCATGTATTGTGTCCAACTTTGCCATAATTATTTTCTTCTTTGGTTGAAATTTCAGTCACAATATACTGAATCATCTGCCAGCCCGTCCCAGGATCCTATCTCAAACCAGGTGATACTTCCTCAAATTAGAACATTACGGGATGAGATTTCAGCCAAAGGTAAGTGGTCTGGACCATCAGGATATTGTCTGAACAGTGAACTAGCTGTGCCAAAGGATGTGTGATAAAATTGGTCAGAAGATAAGTGTTCATGAATTGACAATAGTTTTAAGGTGGACAGCACATAGGAGCGGAAGGTCGTAGATTTTCCCATGACAAAGAACCTACAAGATGAGCTCAATTGAAAAAGCTAAGTCAGGGGTTCTCAACATTTCTGTGGCAATCGCCCCCCTTGGGTCCCAGATTTTCTGTCATCCACCTCCATCCTAATGCACCTAAAGGTGCACAGACTAGACATAAATTATGTAAAGGCTTTCAAAGCTTTTTTAATGACTCTTGACTTACTGATCATTTAGATATTGTAAACAAAAGTAGACAAAATCCTTCAACAACTGCATCAACAATTGGCTGTTTCTGTTCATAAAATCCATGTACATGCATGTATTGTTGTTGGCGACTTTCCCAGGGTTGGTGTGCTGTGGTCAGCTGTATAATGTCGGTGTTTGTGAGAAGCAAACGCAGATCTGAAGCCAGTGTCTCTGTTTTTGGAATGTATTACCCTGCACTCGATCCTTTTCCTACAAAACAGAAAAACATGGCGGAAAAGGCCACTAGATTGAGAAGGAATGTCCTTCCAGAGGAAAGGATAGATGGTCTGGTGTTTTATCCCAAAAACTTTGTCACCTTTTGTTTAACCCTCTTAGTGCTCACTAAAAAACTGAAAAATGTGTGCTAAGATTTTTCTGACTCATTCTGGTCACTCATTTTGGTCAGCAAAATCAGTGAAAATTGCCACAAAACGCAACCAAACAACAACAATTACTTTCATTGTCAGCTGTACTTCCTGGAAACCAAGCGGATGTGCCAGATTTTTTATTTGGCTTCCTAGCCAAAATAAATTTAACCGCACATATAGAGAGCCACGATCGTGGCCCGTCGCACTCTACCAATGGGCCACGATCGTGGCCTGTCGCATTAAGAGGGTTAAAAATTACTTGACCCTCGATGCGGTGCTGGAAATCTAGCAGTTCATTTTGCAAATGCCTGGGCATCAAAGGTGCATCGTAACAATTACGGTTCATAACCGACTCAGGGACACATAGACCTCAAAGGTCGTCTTAAAATTGCCTGTGCATGATTTTGCCAAGTTGAGGGATGTGAATGATTCACCCCATTTTTCATAAGTCCAGCCCAATGGAGAAAGACAACAGGATATACTTTGCCTTAACTAGGTAGTCTTGTTGCCATTAAAGCTTACTGCATCAAACTTGGCAAAAATTTTTAATACGCAGGCAGCTTCTGTAGTCTCTCTCCAGGCTGGCATGCCAAGTATTATTGCTTAAAAAACTTCTGCACTGATTCAAACAGCTCCAAAAAGCATCGAGGTCAGTTACTCATTGACAAGCTGCGGACCGACAGAAGAAGTTGCTCAAATCTTTAAGCATTCTCATGGCTCAGTATGGTCGGCGAGAAGGCCAGGAACCTCTATGTGTATGAAGTCTATGAAGCTTTGATGACATCCTATCATTGATGGGTGTTCCATCTGTTGCAAGTGAAATTATGTTGGTCATCATATGGCTTTCTCTCTAAGTAATCCTTCACCTACTATCATTTAGAAGTTCTACATGTAATTTACTGAATGGGTAGGAAATTGAATAGCTTGTACCTGACAGGATTTTTTTTCTAATAATGGACATAAATTATATGGTTCTACACTAAAAAGAAGAGAAATCATGGTCAAGATATTGTGCAAAACTGTAATCCCTTGTTGAAAAATATTAATCCCCCCCCCCCCCTTACATTGTTTTCACCCCCCTGTCGCCCCTATTGTCCTTTTTGCCTCCCTGAGACTCAAAATAGCCCCCGTTGAGAACCACTGAGCTAAGTCATATGAAAAAATTTTGAGAAAACCAGTTTTTCTCACATACTGCTTTCTTAAACCCTCTTGCTTGTGATTAGTGCTAGCTACTTAGCCAGCAACCCTGAGGAAATTAGATTCATGAGTTTCAGCATCGCCCCAACATCAGACTGATGTAAGGAATCCGCTCCTATGGTAATCCTACCAAATCTGCCTCAGATTGACGTAGGGTTGCTGGCTGGGTTTGTTTGTCCATTTCTGAATATGTTTTACGTTCAAGAAATGATGAACAGAATGATTATCATTTTGAACAGGTTACATTTCATTTGAACTGACTGTGTGTTACCAGGCTTAATTCTGTCTGAGCAGGTTTTCACTTGAGCCCTTTTTATTTTTACTCAGAAGAGAAAATACAAGCGTAAAATCATCATACTATCATGGAGTTAGAGAGCGAACATTTTTACACCCAAAACTTCATGACAATGCGGCCAAAAATTATGAAACTTTGTGTTGCCTCAAGTTTTGACGATAAATTACATAGAAGCATCCATGTTGGACCAAATTTAGTCTTTCATATTATTATTATTATTATTACTTATTTACTTATTTTTAGCCACATGAAAAGAGGTGCGCTATCGTCAAGCAGAATTGAAAAATAGGACCAGAAGGCTTGTTCTTCGCCTCTCTTGGTTCTTTACCTTTCATTATACATATAACTTTGTTAGTAAAAGTAATGCAGTCACAACCGTCAGAAAAAGTTTGAACTTTGTTAGGAATTTCCATTCTGTCTTATTCAACACTTGGCAGATGATACGATAATGAGACTTATAGAGGAGATCAACAAACTAGAGGAAGAGCTACAGGATTGCCGCATGGATTTGCTGAAAGAACAAGAGATCAACAAGGTCAATTCAGACTGCTTCAAGAATTTGACCCATGAACCTAAAGAACTGGAAAAGGAGATCCAAGCTCGAGACAGAGTCATAGATTCCCTGAAGGTTCACATAGAAAAGGTGAGCAAACTGCCTCATGGCAATAATTTGAAAATCCGCAATTCTTTTTGGAAATCATCACTGGTATGTGCTATTGGTATGTGCCATTTTTGACGCTTTGGAGATATTAAAAAAACACTCTTTTCCTGTCATTTGACAACTTGTGCCATGATGATTCTATTGTATGACTGCATTTTACTGTTGGCGCATTTCTGTGTCTATTTTAATATCTGATAGCCCTCATGCTCAGGAAACAATGAACTGTCAGCTGTCGTTTGGCACATGACATATGCCATTATTGTAGAGCAGTGACAAAATTTGGTTCTATAGCATGACTGATTAGGGAGGTGTCTCTTGGTTAATTGACCCATAATGACATCAGATAAGTAACTTTCAATCAGTAACTTGCTTTTGTTTTATACATACACAGTTTGGTTTGGAGATATCTTCTTTTATATAAATGGGAGAAGTCACTCAAGCTAGGTTGATAAACATAAAACTAACTTGATGACAGGTTATTTAAATTAAAAAAAAAAAAAAACTGAGTTGCAAGACAGCCAAAGAACAAAATACTGTGGAGGTCACCAAGCTGTCAGCCTGTGACGTCTTACTGCTTATTACACGTTCTGCTCATAATAAGGAGCACTACAGGAGAGTAAATCAGAATTGGTGCAAGATCATAATAGTAATTTACTGGTCTTCACAATACAGTATGAAGAAACATAAAGGGGGGAGGAGAGGTGGGAAAGGATCGTAAGAGGAAAGGGCTTACCCTGAGCACTGCTGAGTACATTTTAGGCATCTGATATGCATTAACGTTTTTTACATTTCACATTTCACATGCAGATCGGTAATTTATAAACTCCCATTGTTGCAGGTGATTGCACAAAGAAACCGCCTTGGCTTACAGTGTGTGCGGAAGAAAGAGCAGATAAGCCTATTGAAAGAGAAGAACCGAGTGCTTGAAGACATCATGCTGGTGGGCAATCGTCTGTATGACCAAGGACTGAAGAAGATTCAGGATCTCAAGTTGGCAAATGAGTCCCCAACTGTCAGCTTGATGATGCAGAAAGTACAAGATATTCAATTTACAAAGTGAGGGGAGTTTGGCAGTGCAGCACAAAGTTTAGATAAGATGAAATGTAGTGTTGCATGTTAAACAGGAAGTTCCCGAGTGATCACATCACTCTGTCATGTAATATCGCTGGTCGGCTGTTGGAACCTCATTAAACTAAAATCAAAGAGCTTTTGTTAAGGGAATGTAGCCTGTTTACAAAGCCAAAGAAAGAAAATACTGAGTTGTGTTCACCGCTAAGCTATAGTTTTCTATGTACACTACCACGGTCTAATAACAACAGGCAAAGTTTCAGTTTTAATGAGGTTCCAACAGCCGAACAACGATATGTAACTTAAAAATTTCACCAATCACTGAGAGACTATGATTTATTGAAATGAGGATCTTGCTTTAAATTAGTCTGCATGAAATGGCTCATATCATGAGTTAAAAAAAAAAAAAAAAGTTAAGAGACTTAATATTTTTAGCTTTTAGGTGCAAGAGCCTTTGGGAGAATAAATATTTAGGAAGTTAAACTTCAAATGGCAAATAGTTTGTGTAGGAACTTTTAAATCTGTGGTCATTAATCCAAGTTGTGCTTTCTGGTGTTTAACACATGAGAAATCATGCAGTCTTTTTTGTGGAATGTTCTGTCAGAGATGATGATTGCATTCCTTTAAGGCAGGTATTTCACTAATGATGCACATGTATAGTTTCAAGATGTAGTCTTTTTGTGTATAAAACTGATACAATCCATACTATTAAATTTCACTAGCTCAAGCTCCCTGTGTTCCTCGCCATAAACCCGCTTCCACCCTCCACCCTTCTCCATCTCTGCCCATCCCTGCTCTCCTATCTCTTTCTCTCTCTCTCTTCCTGTCTTTCAAATACAGTCTCCCATATGCATTTGTGTGCTATACAAGCTGTTCCTATTTAGCGCAAAGTGCATCGAATTGAACGCTCTTGAGAGGCAGTCAAATAAAAACCATAAAAGCCAAAGGAGGGCACTAGTGAGAAGGAAATGAAGTGAACAAAGTTTAATTTGTGGAAAATAAATGCATTTGTATCGGTAATGGTTAATGGTTTGCGTTTTTATCTGAATATCAGTTGTAACCTGTATAAATATTTTGAAGGTTATACTTTTTTGTGGCCAGTCAGCAACTGGTGCGAGCATCGACAAGTCCTGAAATGTATATAGCATTGATTATCAGCTCTTGTCAGATGTTCATCCACTGTTCAGAGATTCCAGATACAAAAACAAAAGATGTAGTGCCGACAATCATATTTTTGTTTCAGGCCATGCATGGTTTTGTTTGCTTCTTTGTGGAATGAATGCAAATTTCTTTCCATTTTGTCGACAGTGAAAGCTACATCCCTATTGAAGAAGGATCCAAGCTACATGAAGGAGGACATAAATCAGCTCCACCAGAGCAGATCCATTGGTCTCCCAAGCCCTCTCCAAAATCACCACACGGAACAGGGTTTTCTCCCTATACAACTGGTATGTTTTCTGTACAGAACTTTATCCTTTGGATCCTGACCACCTGATTTTCCCTTCACCATATTCCTGGCCTCTTTTGCTTACTGTAATAATGCTAGGGTACTATGCACTGGCCTATCTGTCAACAATTATAAACAGCCTAGCGAGTCACTGGTCTATTGGTGAACAGGGTTCATCAGGTTTACCAATTGCTTGATCGCTGTGAGTCTATTGTGCTGTGTAAAGGGCAAGTCAGAAATGGTTTACTGTGACTAGAGACAAAAAAATTATGTCGTATTGTACAGCATTGTGTGTCATACTGCCATATAATATTATGAGCTTGCAAATTTTTCCCTCTCTCTGAGTGGCTTTGGAGCTCTACTGCTGAGTGTTTTATTGTGTGCATGAAAGGAGAAATTTTTTAACATTTATCTTCTAACCAAATGGATTATCCAAAATATGCTAAATGAAATATATATTTTTTGTGCCAGCAGTATTGGGATAATCACCAAAACGTGTCAATATACTTTCTGTCCTTCGCCAGCTCCTGACCAAATGGTGAAGAACAGAAAGTATATTGACACGTTTTGGTGATTATCCCAATCCTGTAAGAAGTTCTAGTCATGAACTTGGTAGCTCTGAATCAAGCATTTTGCTATGGTTTAATGGAAGACAAACACAACAATTTACTATATATTTACACAGATTACCACCTGTGTGGTGTGTAACCCCAGTTGTTGTAAAGAGCAGCCCCTAGCTTTATGTAAAATTAAACAGCTATGGCTGTAGGCCAGTTATTTCTGTGTGTGTCTTCTTTTGTCAGGCTGTACCTACACATATGAGATGGTTATGAACATATAGTCCAGATGAGTTTTCAATACCAGATGATTTGCTGTCTTTCCCAGAGGGCTCAAGCAAGGAGGATGATACCCAAGCCGGTGTGGATGCAGACGCTCTTGAAAAAGAGGTGAGTCGCAAAATCTACACTGCTCTTGAAAGTTAACAAACTGGGTGAAAATTTTCTATCATAAAAAAAATTAGTGGTAGGAGTGTTTCGGGGGGTATTTGCCATATTGTTCATGTTGCATGGGACATTTTGCGGATTTTGAGGTTTTGTCATGAAAGTGGTTCTCTCGTTCCTAATTTAATTATATATAAGTGTCATTCCAACCGGTTAAGAATTTTTCCAGGTATGTGGTTGTTACATAATGTTTTATGCATTTTAGCCCTTTTGCTGACCAAACTTTAGTCCTTATTTTCTCGAAAAGGCAAAAATGCACATACAACAGTTTGGCAAATCCCTGACAATTTCATTTTGGTGCCATTTGGCCACTTTTTTGGCTCAACGTAGTAACTTGAATAAAACTTTCAAAAATCATAAAATTGATTTTATTAGGTGTCAAATGATCTACCCCAATCGTTTTTGTATCGAATTATCATTAACTGAGGTTTCAAGCAATCTTTCAAAAATGTTGTTATGATGGTAAAATGGCTGCCTTCAATAAACCCAGTGCATGTGACTATATTTGACAGACGTTCAATCTGAAAATTAATTCGTCGCCGATATCACATACTAGCGTAACCAACATGAGGCTGAGATGTCGGTTACGTTAGTACGTTATATCGACGACGAATTAGAAGTTAGATAGGTGTAGGATGGATAGAAAAAGTGAGACTAGGGAGAGGGAGAAAACAGTGCCAATCGAAACAAGACTAAGAGATTAAGGGTGAGTAGAAATTCAATTTTTGTGCTTGGCCCATGAAGTCGTGAATTTTCTACTATTTTTAATTGAAAAATTAATAAAATTATCAGTTTGTATGGTTCAGTTGTAAATGGATGAAAAAGATACTTAGAATAACATTCTTTCACCTCATATTTGAACCAAAGAGTCATCTCTAAGACGGCTGTTTTTACATGAACCATATATTATGAATCTGTTGAATTTTTATTGTTTTCTACGTGCATGAATTGTACGGATTTGAAATTTTCAAATAAAATATTTAAGTTTCATTATTGTATCATCAATCCATACTGAAAGAAATTGTAGGCCTTTTTGGCTAGTGGCACATTGAGCCAAGTCTGTTTTGTCTCAGCTTTAGTGTGAGATGTGATCTTGTGTGGGACTTCATGCACAGGTGAGGCTGAAACAAATCTGTCTCTAGTTTTGATGTGTCAAGGCTGTATGGAGCCAGCGGGTGATAAGAGAGACCTCATGAACTGCATCAAAGCTGGCGCAAAATAGACTTGATTTGGGCGTGCCAGTTGCCTTCGCGATAACTTGATATTTCAGTCTTACGTAGAAGCCAGCAACCCTACAGAAAGTCAACAGGATTGTCATCATCAAATTTGCACAGTGGAATGACATCAAAATACTGTACAAATCTATGTTGGATTGATGTTTGAGGTGCATATCAATATATATATTAACATGTCTCATTCACAGATTGAGAGTATCATAGCACCGCAAAGGGATATTGAAAGGCCAAGGCAAGAAAGTCCCATTCTGTCCTGAATCTGCCAAGGCATGCAGCAAGATGGCCAGGAGACTTGTCAGACTGCATAGAATACAGTGCCAATTATTTTTGCCAAGTGTGTGCATGCATTTGCATTGATAATGCAATTAAATGCCAAATTTTCTGGAGAGGAAACTGGATGAAACATAGCTGTGTCCATGTATGAACATTATTGTACAGCAAAGGATAAAATGCCAAATATTTTTGCCAAGTGCATGCATGCATTTGCATTAATGATTCAAGCATGTGTAAAATTTCTCTGAGGGAAGCAAGGATGAAAGATAGCTGTGTTTAAGAGTGTTGCTATAGTAAATGACTTTTTCCCCTAGCATCTAGTATTTTAGAATAAAAAAAAACATTTAGGAAATGTTCTTTTCAAGTCATGAAAAATTGAAATCATTGAAGTCAAGATTACTGAATTAATGCTGAGGATTCATTTTGCATGTATTTTTTCATTGAAGTCAAGATTACTGAATTAATGCTGAGGATTCATTTTGCATGTATTTTTATACTGGTGGGAAATTTCAGTCAGCATTAAGGCTCAGTGAATATGTTCTGAAAATCATAAACAAAATAACAAATGAATGAATTCAGGACAGAATGAATAGCTGGCCTGTTAAGATCCGGTGTTTTTGCATCTGTTGGTGATTTCTTAAATTCTTTACTAAGCAAAAGACTTTTTATAACGGAATTATATGGTTATATAGATTTCCAGAGTGCCAGGTTCAGATTTGAATTGTGATGTGAACTATCTACATTGTAGTTTGAATGGAGACTTGATTCAAAAGTCACAGTTTTTTTCCCCCTAAATTTCACAAGTGTCTTAGATAAATGGAAATAACAGAAAGGAAAAAAAAATTATTTGGAGAAACACAAGTACGTGCTGTGCTGTTTAAAATTGGCCTGGATGTATGAATCGGATTTGTTACATTGGAATAGCTTCTTCACAGAGCAGAGAAAACTTGCAGTCAGTATTTTCCCAATAGCTGTTGGAGACAACACTGATCATCTCCCAGATTGATAGTTTATTAAAAAATGTGAAACTGTATTCAGTTATGTCATCAGCAATTTTTCATGATTGAAAAAAAAAAAGAGAGAAATTAGTGATGAAACATCACAAAATGTCTTTTAAGCTAGAATTTAGCTCTAGTCATGAAGATTAATACAACAAAATAAAATTCTGCTTGAAAAGATATATTTTGAGTGTGTATGTATTTTTTTAATAATTGTTTCGTTTGCTGCTTGATGTTATATCCTTACTGTTTGATAGAGATCAGCAAAGGCATTCATAATAAGCCTGTCGTCACTTCAGTACTCTTTTATTCTTCTTCCACTTTTTAATGAAAATTGACATGAGGGCATAATAGGACATTACAAGGTACAGTATATTCTACCATTTCTGCAAAACTCATGACATTATCTCATCTCTAGGATGTTGTTTTAAAATGATACAGAGTTTAACTACACAACTTTGACAGCCCTTTTCTTAAACACACTGAATGGAGATAAAAATTAACAGTATAGGGGTGACACTTTGGCTTTGTTATGTATCATTATCAGCAAAAAGTTCACTTTGGCTTGACATACAATGGCCACTCGAGTACAAACTCTGTTAAATTTTGTTAAATGATACAGAAATTATACTTCACTTATGAACACAGAAAATATGTGGGGTTGCAGCAAGGCTTGAAGCAAAGCCAAAATATAATGAAAAAAGGGTTTATGTAATGAAGCTTTGCTTAACTCATTTGCTACGGAAGCTGAATATTAAAATTTGACTTGCGGATTTTAGCTTCACTACAGCCAGCTTGGCACCACCAGAAGAATAACACCTGAAATAAATAAAAGAAGACTTGCATACATCGGCCATGCAGCCCGAAACAAAAGCACGGCCCTTATGATATCAATCCTTCAAGGAAAGACAGAAACAAAGAGAAAACAAGGAAGACCACCCATTACATATCACGATAACATCAAGAAAGTCAGCCAGCTGGAAATAAGTGAACTAACTAGGAAAGCTCAGGACAGGATTGGGTGGAGGAGATTTTGTCGTGACATCCACTGTAGCAGCTAACATCGATGACGATGAAGCCGTCAGGTGACAGGTGAGGTGACAGATAGCCAAATATTTGTCTTGAGTGGACATCCATTTTCCAACACTAATACCTAAGCACACTTCTTGAAATACTGAGTCCCATCCTGGTCCAATGATTTTCCTTTACTTTAATGTCTAATGTGTTATGTCTTGTGTTTATACTGAGTGAAAGAAAAAATATCTTTGAACTGCGTCTAAATCGCAGACTGGATAGTGTTGAGAGTTCCTGCCCACGCCAACAATAGTTACCTTAGGGAATAGAAATAATACAGAAATGATTCAATAAAATGCAACGGAAAGGGAAAGACAAATAAGCTTTAGAAGATCAATTGATCAAAAGCTGGATTTGCCTTTGCATTAAAATTATTGTATCGTTTCTGTATTATTTCTTACGTGAGGCTTTGCTTCATAAAATGGCCTGTACATTTTATTTGGTGAAGAAAGGGAACAAAATTGAATTTACTGAAAGTTTAGTGCCAACTGTCACAACAAATTGATCTGAAGGATTTTCATTAAAAAATATTTATGTTCCTTTTTTAGCAGAATATAACTTGTACAGAAAATATCACATTTCCACTGAACACTGGAGCGTAATTAGTATCATCTTCATATTCTGAAAAACAGTGTAAGCAGCCTTATCGAACACAGCTGTGATTCATTTGGGTTAGGAGATGAAGCTATGATGCTGTCGCCAGTCATGACATGAAAATGCAAATGTTGGTATTACATCTGAAAAATATTGAAACGGCATCCACTAGATATGCATAAACCAACTGTGATGTTTGCAAGATATTATAATAATAATAATAATGGATGGCATTTATATAGCGCATATCCATTTAAAATGCTCTATGCGCTTCCTTTTCAAAATTAAAGAGTTCAATAGGAAATTTTTCAGACCATATTTTATGTGTTAATAAATAAAAAAAATACCTCTTCTTGATCAAACATTGTTGTCCGCCACTCATAAAATAGCCATTTTCAAAGGACTTTTGTTCTTTCAAAGCAATAATTTCCAAAATTAGATGGCCATTTATCTAGCCTTGCTAAGTGCACAACTTCCAGTCTTTTGCAAAAGCAGGGTCCATTTTATAATCATGTCTTTTAGCAAAAAATAATGACAGTTCTCAGTAGAGTGAGGCAATATATCTGATATTTGAGCTACTTCAGCTTCACTACCTTCACAGATGAAATAGTAAACTGATGAAGACGACTAAATACTTCCCTTTCTTCTGTGAAACGAGACAACAAATTTGACTAAAGCTTTCATAAGATGCTTACGTGACCGAAATCTTAGCCTGTCTCCAGACGTATTTAATGTATTGCCACCACTCAGTTAATTACTCACTCACTCAATCAGTCAATTAACTAACCAACCCACCCACTCTTCCATCCATCCATCCTTCAGCCAGCCAACCAACCAACCAACCAACCAGTCAAACAATCCACCAACCAATAGGGCTACCAATAACCAAACAATCACTGTCATTAATCAACCAACTACCCAGCTAACCAACCTACAAACAAAATAAATATGATGGTCTATTACCCCAGCACTGGTGTAAATCAGTAAAGTTTATTGGAAGGTCAGTATATAAATTATAATGTAGGCCTACATACTCAAAATATGGCGAAAAAAAAATGTGCGTTTTAAAGCCTCGCATAAGAAATAATATCGAAACGATACAATAAAACGCAAAGGAAAAGGAAAGGGAAAGACAGCAGGTTTTGGTCAAAGAATCTTCTGCAGGCGAAACATTGTAATTGTCATAATATATTATTAAAGAAAATTATACAAATATAGATTTTAATTTTTTTTTATAACTCACACACACATATAATCAGTGTACATCACAAACGAAAAGTTACAACATGGGCTCAGAATTTATAGATTGATATTTAAATACACGTCTCATAAAGACCAAATTTAGCTTTGATTTATCATGACAAGTAACTTATTTACATGCCGTATGGTGAATGCGGTCCATCCACAGTGGGTCGATCATCTTTCTGCTATGGGATTTCCCGAAGTTTATATTTGTCAAAAATAAAACATTCCCGGTATTTTATGTCATGGCATTCGCCATTCATTATTACGTGCCGTTTTGGACAGGTCCTGCCTCGAATTACATCTTTTTATCGCTTTGATAAGGTCAGTTTATTCAATTTCACAATTTCCTCAATTCTGCAGGTGGAGCTTGCCACGGCTAATACAATTCAGGAAGCTGAAGTAAGATCTGCTCCCGCTGAGGACGTGAAAATATTGGCCAGGCACACAGCGCACAGTTTTGTTCACAGTTCAAGGTTTGAGCCGATGGCTGTATTACAAATCAACAAGCTTACTGTTTACTGTGACATTCGCAAGCCTGTGCTGGCCAAGTATTTGGATATAACAGAAAACATTATTCTTAGTTTGTCCCCCCCCCCCCCCAAAATTCTTCATGGAAGAGGTAAAATACGCTAGATCCTCTACCAACATAATTGAAAATGAACGTTTTAGTAATAATTATGTATGTCCAGCCAGGATGTAATCTAGTCTGCATTCTTACATCAATCCGACGTAGATCTGTGCAGAATTTTGGCAGGGTTAATAGGATTAGTGGAGGGGCAGGTCGCTCTCTCAAATTGACATGGGCATGATGTTATAACCAGCAGATCTACATAAGAACGATGTCATTCCTACATACAAACTTTATTTCAATCCTACATGTTGGATTTTGGTAGGGGTGCTGGCTGGGAAGGGTTTGGAAAGTGGGGAGGGGGAACGAAGGCAGACGACCTTATGCTAAAGTTTTCGATATCAGTTCTAACAATGTTTCATTGTTAATTGTTTCCCAGTAAAAATAATCGGAAAGAGCTGAGACAGTTCTTATGAAAGGTTGATATATGCATGCAAGCATCAATTTAGACATGCGAAAACTGGTACCGGTACGGTACTTTGTTTTTCTTTAGATTTTAGGAACAGCGTTAGGATTTAAGTTGGAAGGAATAAAATTAGGAGGAAGATCCTTTTAATACATATAGTTATATGATAATAGGGCCTACTGGATTATATTATGCTAATGAAAAATTACCCAGCCAACAACCCTATGGACATCTGCCTTGTAGGATTGATGTCAAGTTTGCACACAAATGATGTTGTTCTTACATGGATCCACTGGTTATGACATCGTGCCGACATCGGTTTGATGTAAGGAACCGGCCCCTATGGTAATTCTACCAATCCTACAGAACTTGGATTGGTCTAAGGTTGCTGGCTGGGTAGAATACATATAATATGCACATTACTCCATAGATACAGCCATGATTTATTAAGGGATTTAGACAAATTCTGGACATATTTTCTGAATAATGCCCACAGATATTTAAAAATGACCTTGGGATTTGAATTCAAGATTAGGGAAGGGGGTTCTACATTAAAAGTGACAAACTCATATTCATATTATATATCATTGTGTTGACTGCAGAACACCTATGTCATATAATCTCCCATTACTTAATGGTCATCTGTTTCCATCTCTTTTCATGGTTGCTGATTAAAAAAAAAAAAAAAATGTACTGGTTCTACAAAACAGAATAACCAACAAAACAGTTACTAATATTTATGACTGTGGTGAAGCCTCTGAATTTTTATTGTTCAATTTTAAATGTACACTTTTTTTTGGTCCTGCTCAATTTCAGATGGCAGATGACTTAGGTAAGTGCAACGTCTGATTTCACAAGTGGTTTCACGATCACAATTAACTTTAAAGTTAGGCCTATACTTAGCCTGCTACTCCATCTAAAGGGGACACTAAAGTCACTGTAAATGTAATATCAGTCTTTGAGAGTCTTCTATTGTTACAAGAATATGAATTAAAAATGAATAATTCACTAGATTTATTGTTCGTGAGCGATTTTGCTCAATACTGGCTCTGTACTACAAGTTCGTACTGATGTTAATAATTTCAATACCAATGAAATAATAACATTGTCTCAACATAACATAGATGCTTTCCCATACTGTTTTTGAGTGCTTGTGTAAATTTAGTATCTTAATGGTGATTTACTGGATTAGATCCAATTCACTGGTAAGCTTCCAAGATCATGCCTGTGGAAAGTGAAGATGTATGGCAGTGACACAGAAATGGTAATATTTATGTTGCAGCCACTCAATTTAAGATCAGACAAAATGATGGTGAGGGATTAAAATGTCCAGTTTTATTCTTAAGGTTTTGACAATTTAAAGAGATTAAAGATTAGGAGGCGTTCCATCTGAGTTACACAATAGGGATATTAGAAGGACCTAACTTTAGGACCATGCCTGTGTGTGTGTTTGTTGTGGGGGGGAGGGGCATCATTGCATGGGGGTACACCCCCTGGCAAATTAGTCCTCTGAGTGGATGCAGAACATGAAATAGGTGCCAGACTAAACTTGGGGAACTCATATGGAACTCCTCCCAGATTATGTCCGATATCAATTGTCCCAACCATCTTCTTTGCCAGATTGTTTCATCTAGGGCACCTGTGACAAATGACGGACTCTGTTTATTTGCCTCACATTTAGTTCAGATAATGTGCCCACCTACCTAGTCCTTTATTGTAAAGTTTAATTGACTTGTCTTCTGTTGTTAACCACAGAAATACATGTATTGTTTGTTTTTCAGAGGCTGCTGGGGATCGCATTGACTCAAAGATGAGAGTGGTTATGGATGAGAAACAGATAAGTGTAAATCTTTACGGTGAGAATGGAGAACCCATCCGTGTCTATGATGTGAGTGAGCATAAGTATTTTACGCCCTTCAAACTGTAACTGTCTGGCCACATGGTAAATTGTATGAAATTTAGTTCACTGAAAACATGGTAGGACCCGAGACATGGGATACCGAGACAAATCAGTTCATCATATTCCGTATGTTGACTTGGGCGTATACCATCAATGCCAACAGTGCAACAATTTTATAATTGAATGAAAAAGAGACATATTCATGGTAGGCCTATATATATGCGCGCAATTTGTAGACATATAGAGGGAGAAGGAATGGTTGTCTCAGTATCCCGTGTCTTGGGTAAGACTATATAAATCAACTAAACACCTGCAATGTAGTGAAAAATATTAAATAACTGTTGAATTCTAGACATTGTTTAGAAGAAAAAAATATACATGAAATTTAATGTTTGCACTGACAGTAAGTTAATTTTAACCCTTCAGAATATTACATGAATCAAACTTTTGTTGGAAAATACTCATATAATATGTACCTTTTGACTGTAAGTTCCATTGTAATGGATGCCTGAGCCTACTGGCCTTGCAAATTGTTGTTGAAATGTAACAATTGTTACAACTCTGCTGCCAAATATTTTGTGTTACTTTCGGGAAATATGCAATCACAGCAAGCATTTCTGAAAGGCTGCTAATCAGAAGATTTATCTCATTCAGCAATTTGTCAGTGTGCTCTTCATTTGTTGCAGTTGGAATGGTATGGCACATATTGATCACCTTATGACATACTGGAAACAGGTTATATTAAGTACCAATATTACATGCTGATTGCATACAGTAAAGCAAAGGCCCTCATAGCCTGTTACTATTAAATACTATAGCTATTCAGAAAGGTAGATAAACACAATGTCATTGAAACAATTGTGCTTGAAGCATTTAGATCACAAGAGCACCTCAAAGGGTATGGCAGTAACAAGAAAACATCTCAGTGTCATTAAAACTTGCTAGTACCAGTGAAGTAAAAAACCTGCACAAAACTTATATCACAAAGTGGTGTAGCATCACTTCTCACATCAACTTTACTAAGATATCTGCATGTAAAATTTAGGGCAATGCCAGAATTTCTGACTTCACAGCAGATGTTTCAGCATGGTCACTTGAGAAAACAGATAGTACAGTGAAGACAATAGATTTGAGAAATATCACATGAAATGTTTGTGCGGTATCTCAAAGTTTTTATTTTCGACACAGGTTAGGCATGAAGCACCACTCACATGCATATAATTTTTTTTCATGACAAGATGATTTGAGCAGATCACCCCCCTGTCACTCCCCATCAACTCTCCACCTTTGGCCCTCCTGTTTCAAGTTTCAATGCAGTCCATAGAAATGTGCTTTTTCACAACACTTTAATAACTATGCTTTTTACTACGGCTTTCAATTCTTCAGGAAGTACGTCGACTGTTGAAGTGTGCAAATCTAGATAATATCAGCACGCAGAATGTAACAGCTGTGGTGGTAAAGCATGACGGCACCAGAATTCAAATGGACCCTGATGATACAACAAACAATTTTGAGGATCATCTTGCTGAAAAACACAGTTATGTGGAGTTGAAAATCACAGACTAGACATTTTTAAAATCCACTTTGCTAGACATTGGAGTTTGTCAGAAACACAACCATTTTGCCCAACACAAATGAAATGGACTCAGGTAGCCTGAATTTCACTGGATCAAAATTTCATCAGAGTAAATTTGGAATTTGATATAGTATAGAATTGTCTCTCTACTTTGCGGGTGGAAATTGGCACAATTTCATATTGAAGATTTAATGAAAGTGCTGTTTGAGATGGGTTTTTTCTCGACCTTGAGTGTTGAAAAAATATTTTTTTTGATATGTTAAACTCATTCAACACAATTTTAATTCTCAGAATGAAGTAGTTTCTGAAGTTTTTGCTATAGGTTAAAAGTTAATGCATTACAAGGTTCAATGGAGTTTTATACAGACATGTAGTTGCTAGCTTAGGAATCTTGGATTATAGCTTCATTGTCTATGTGTGTGTGTTCCCGGAGAAAGGTCCCAGTTGTCGCAAATTTTGGATTTTGAGATAAGGGCATATTCTGCTAGAAAATTCAATGCTGAACACGCTGCTTTTAAAATTTTTTTTAAATATCTTAAGTAGTTTTGAAGATTATGACACATTTTGTAAGACGGGGCAAAAACAAACTTTTGAGAAAAACAACTTTAACAGCTGTCTCCCATGACAGACTTTTTGGATATTGTTGGGGGAGCGTAGTTTTATTACAAAGGCAAATAGGGAAACTACTGAGTTGTGTTCACTGCTCAGCTCTAGCTTTCTATGTAAAATACTGCGCTCTCCTAAGATCCAAAAAACTTCCGACTTGGCTGTTTTTAGGAGACCGTGGCATGTTACACGGTAAACTATAGATGAGCAGTGAACACTACTCAGTATTATCTCTATAATGGCTTTGTAATTAGTCCACGGTCCCCTAGCAACAATCACTCCAATATTACTTCCTGAAGAGTCACATGTTGTACAAATAATTAATAAAATAATATTTAAACATAAAATATTCCAAAATCCTTTTCATATTCTATTTAGAAATGGTTATACTTGTGTTTTCTGCTAGAAGTACATTTCCGACTAGGCACGACTTTTTCGACCTTTTCACCCCCAGCTCAAAAATAGCTGTACTGACAACTGGGACCTTTCTTCAGGCGCTAACACATATGATTAGGACAGAACACATAAACGTAAACCAGGGTTATTTTTATGTTTTTTTCTAATGTACTTTGTCAGAGACCTATAGACAGCTTTCAGTTACTTATGTACTTCAAACTTTCTGTTTTGTCACTCAGCAAATGTAACTGAAGAATCACTTCTGGTAGGTGTAAAATCTTGTGATTATGTTGACAAATAATTTTCATGACCAATTTATGCAAGAGATATGTCAAAATATGGCAAAAGAAAAAAGTTGTGTGTAGCAAATTTAGTTGTAAGTATGCGTAAGAAATAACATCGAAAAGATACATACAACCTTCTTTTTTGGCCATACTTTGACTTCGCTTCAAGCCTTGCTGCAACCTAGCAGATTTTGTGGTTTTTATAATATTATATAATAGATGTGTGAAAACTGAGGAGAACTCTTGGAACAAACCAACCGTATTTCCTCAGGGAAATACTTCTTGAGGTATTTAGTATTATATCTTACCCTGAAACACTGCAGTCAGTTCTGTAATAAAATGTTGTGCCCACTTATAAAACTGCAAGCACAGAAAACAAAGAGACACCTCTGCCTTCAGTAAGACTTATGTCACACAGACAACCTCAGACTCTGAGGCTCAAAGATGAGTGAAAGAGCATCAAAGGAAACATGTCTGAATTAACAATGTGATATTTTTATGTCAGTAAGAATGAGATACATCTGATATACATATTATTGTCTTAAAAATTCTTTTGGAGGAACTCATGCCACTATTCATGCAAGGCTGAATTATGATGTTTATAAAGGAATGTTTCTTTTGTACATCTATGCATTGTAATTTAAAATTACATGAAATTATTCACATGTTACAGATGTCAAAGTTTATCTTTTGTGCAACTCGGCATCAAAAGAATGCCAAGGGCCTTTTATACAACAAATAACATTTCAGCCAAAATGATATAGTTTGGATATAATATAAAACTGTTTTGAAATCATCAGTATTTTACAGCAAAAAGAGATGAGGCGCTGCATGGGGTGATCTGAATTCTTTTAGTTACAATCTAAACTGTTGCCACAGACGTTGCTTTAAAAAAAAAAAGACAACCAACGCCAACAACGGCGAACATTCTGACAAAAAAAACAACAAGCCAACAACAAACATTCTGAAGGTATTCCATTGCTTGTATGAATTTCATGTAAATCTACATTGGAAAAAATGCCATAATTGTTTGCATTTTCCTTAAATATTGCTATTACTTGTAATGAACAAATAATCTATGTTATTGTTTGGGATTGTTGTCTTTAAGGCCCATACCTCATTGAGACAAGTCTATTTGGTCTTGGTTGTGTGGACTATGGAGCTGATGGGATATGTGTGCTAGTGAGACTGACACTAGTCTGTTTCACTAGTTGATGCAAAAGGAAGTCCAAAACTGACAGAAAATAGACTTGACTCAGTGTGCTACCAGCCTGACTGGAAACTGGGCAGTTCTTTCAATGCATTTTGTTAGTTCTGTGTTTCTATCCTAGAAGGATGGCAGACAGATATATGCAAGTTAAAAGGACTGATATGAAATAATGAGTTGGACTGTCTTCATTTGCCACTTGGAAGTAAAATCCACCAAATGTTATGGTTTTATACAATGTGTTCATGATGAGTTTGTTTCCATATATATTTATATAAATGTATATCAAAGTCACTCACAAGACATATTGTTTGTGCAGGCATCTGTTCCAAAGAATAAGGAATGGAAATGAATTTAGAAAAAGTGATACGAAACCAATAGTTTCACTGTTCATTTATGACAATTTCCAGTTTCACAGTGACATAAGGTAAATATTATTTTCCACGGAATGGTAATAATACCCCATTTTCCACATGAAAATCATTTTCCATACGGTATATATAATAGACATACATTTTCCCTTACAGTACCGTGCCATTTTCCACATTTTATAATATATATCATTTTCTATACCCGCAATCTAAAATGCAGTTTTCCACATAACATTATAATAATGTTCAAATGATTTTTGACATAACATACATGTAACAACATATAATTTTCCACATTCATACAGTTTTGTTGCAAATAGACCTGAACCACATTTTTTTTTATTTAAAAGAAAATGATTATGACAATAATTAGAACTCTGTTTATTGATGATTCGTCACGTGTGAAGTTCGGGCATGCCAGATATTCAAGCTACTTGATGAATGAACGTTACGAAACAATGGGATGCAACACAAAAAAATAAGTTATTAATTATGTCCCCTTGTCCTGTGAAACTGAAAGCTGTGCCGATGACCCCAACTACGTTTTCTGAAATGGTTTGACCAGCTCAGTATCGTGTGGTAGGTTAAAACCGAAGAGCTTACAGTGCGCACTAGAGTTAGAACTATACTCTCAGCTCAGAACTGGACCGATTTCACCCATGTTATGTGGGGCAAGAGTCTATAGAGACGTGGGGGAGGGAAGGTGGAAGATTAATACGGATAATAGTACATGTTTTATACGTCGTATGGAATCGAGAATGCTAACATGTATACGGTAGCTAAGTCAGAAAACATACTTTTTTCATGTCCACGTAAAAGCAAACTGGATAAATACAAGGCCAATGGTTTAATGAGTCGCGTAATCAGCGACTTAGTCAGCCAAGGCTGATAAACAACATACGCGAACCACTTCAAACAAAGTTATTTTACACAACATTTGCGCCATTATTTGGGATGCAACCAAAGAGCTTATATATATAGTACACATTGAGGTTAGAAGTTTGCTCACAGGTGTGTGCGCAGTAGAGCATCGCATCCGGCAAAAACATCTGTTGCCACTCGTAACTTATTTGGCTGCGACCGTGACACCGTTTCTTCCATTTTCACCATCATTTTTGGCGATTTCAATAATTATTATTATCAAGATGGTCTAGAATTGCTGTGCCTACGAATGCAACAACAGACGAATGAAAGGATAAGAGTTTACATTTCGCTGGTAAGTACACGTCTTTTAGAAGTTTAGAAACAATATGGCGGCACCTATAGGATTCAAGATGATGCAGTCAGGGAGGCAACGTCTATTCTCACCCGATCCTGGCAGCCGTTGAGATAAATTGCTAGGATAGAGCCACTGAGTGGCGGCGTTTTTATTGGATCAAAGCGCCAGCAAGGCATCGATTGGGGCGAGTCTTGATTTCATCAATGATCTCTTGAAGATTTAAACCAGCCTGTCTGTTTCTCTGTTGGTTCCTGGGTGGTAAAGAACGCACGGGATATGTTGAATACCAAGCTTTTGCAGGCGTCTACTTTTGGGAGTATGCTGAGAGATGTCAACGTTTTATTAGGTTGTGTCAATAAAGTGCGAAAATTGCCTTTCTTTTACGTAGAGAATTGAAATCATGTGTAGAACAAAATTTGAAGTCATGTATAATATGATGTCATCCACTGTAAAGCCGTTAGAATTTGAAAAGACCCCCCGTCTGCCCTGATAAAATAATTATACTTTTATGAAGGGATTTTGCTTATTTCTGCATAAATCAACACTGAAAAATAATTTTCTGCTAAGGCAAACAGAAAGAGCAGCCCACGCAAAGTTTCAGCCATTTCCATCCATCCATTTGAAAGATATTGCCAATTTCGATGGCCACGAATTTCGAGACGCATTTTAACAGGCTTCCATAGGTCGGATAACAGCATCAGAGTTCAGTCCATGGCAATGATGTTGTTACATTTTTGTTTTTTTTGTATTGTTTGCTTTTATCATCTTTAGTGAGGAAGTGTGAAGGGGTATGGACGCGACTTGTTTTTATTTTTCAGTGAATTTTCTTTGGAAATTCAAGCTACCAGAACTAGCCGCTAAAAGCTTGACTCTCACAACATCGCTCCCCGACACAATCAACGCAAAACAGGGCTGGCCACTCCTCCCTTTCCCTTGGTATAGAAAATAACATGAATAGCCTGCCCCAAATATGGCGGAAGGATTGGCGTTCAATTCAGCACACTTTGCGAACCTTGCGCACCGTGGGAGTTCTGACTCTAGTGTGTTCAATAAGCTCTTTGGTCAAAACTTGAAGGAACTGTCCTATCTAGTGGGAAAGGAAGTTGGGGAAAAATGGACTTAAAGCACACCGACAACGAATGGAATTAGGCCTATATACAGATATGCAGACGGACAGATCGATTGGTAGGAAGACTGTTGATTGATCAGTAAAGAAAGGGAAAGTATGAAATTGAGAAAAGTGAATTTAAAAAAGAAATAGTAAACAGAAATAAAGAAACAATGAAATTTTATCCCAGCGATTCTCACACTAACTGAGAAGAACATAATAATATGTCAAACTCCGAACTTCTAAACTATCCATCGCAGTAAGTAAAATATTGCAAAGTGCAGAGTGAAAAGAAAAGTTGAACAAATAGAACAGATGGTATGTTATTATCATTTAGATTTGCACCCCTATGCTTCAAAGAGAAAGGGCTAACATAGTAGAACGACATGCGAATAGAGTCAAAGATATTGGTCAAGCAATAGCTCTGTGACACGAGGGACGAGACGTATCCCACTGCAACGGTTTTACAATGCAGGGGGCATACAGAGGAAAAGTAAAATTGGTAGATCAGGTAGAAAAAAAAATCAAAACAAAAGTGAGGGATGAGATAGACAGGGGAAAGAGAGGCAGCGGAGAGAGAAGTGGTACAGAAAGAGGGGGAACAGGAGAGAAAAGGGTCGGGGAGAGAGTGGGGAAGAGAAAAGAGAGTGAGGGAGGTGAAAAAAGAGAGGGGGAAGAAAAATGTAGAGATAGAAAGAGAGGAGAGAAAGAGATGGGCGATAGCCTATAAAGTATAATCAGACCGGTGCCACCCAGTACAGAACAAAGATCTCACCACTGAGTTGTCAAAGGCTATCGCTCAAAGACATCCATGTCACTGTCTCTTCAGTCTCGCTGGGAACCACGTATAATGTGTACAAAGTTCTTGAAATCTCTTATAGCCTAGACACACACAGTGGCTCCGGTTTCCTTTCGTTTTCGGCTCACATTCGGCATGTTTTGCCATAAGACGGCAGTTTCGTCTTACCGATGAACCGAGAAGATGTCAAAAATCTTCTGTTTTCGGCTCGTTACGTTTTTGATCGAGATTGCCTTTCGACTATTTGCCGAAAACGAAACGAAACGGAAGCCATTGTGACTGGACTCTTACCGCAGCTTTCTCTTATCTGCGTGTTTGTACACTGCACACACACATGATTGCCTAAAAGGCCTATACACTTACAGTTCATTTCTCGCTCTCAAAACAGGGAGTGCTGTAAAGCAAAAGCCCATTACCTGCAATTTATGGGATCATTCCACAAAATCTCATGCAAGTCGCAGTGTTATGTGAACAAGATAGGAGACAAACTTAACTTTGCTCCATGAAAGTGTGCACAATTGAAAGAAAATCGATAACAAAACTATTGATAATAATCGAGCATGCTGGTGCATTGGGTCTTTCAGACTGCAGACTTTTGAATTTTTATACAACCTAATATTTGGATTATCAAATATTCCTCTGTCAGAAATTGTTGGAAAAGTGTATTGTAAGACATTATTATAATGTCTGATCTGCCTAAGTGATATTTCTCTCTTACCAAAATTTAATATAATTTGCAAAAATTTACCGCCACACGCTCCGTTTTATTTCATTTTATTTTATTCTATTTTACTTTATTTTATTTATATTTTCTTTTCTTTTCCTTCTTTTTATTTTATCAGTTCACCGGAAAACAAAACTATAGGAAGACTTGTTTTTTTTACACATTCGTAGGCAATAGGTGGAGCTAGGTTCACAGAATCACCTCCAATCCAATGTAAACTGCACTGAAACGTTGAAGTGAAAGGTGCAGAAATGAGATCGCCATGCGTGACACCAGTCTGGAATTGTCATTTAATTTTATTTTACATGTATTTTACTTCATTTTATTTTATTTTATTTAACAAGATAAGATACAATATTATTATTATAAGATAAGAATCATTTTATTATCCCACAAGAAAATTCATCCTCATATACATCTTAAGTATCAATACATTATTTTACTACATGAACATTAATTGACACACTTCAATATAGACCTAGTATAACTAGCATCACGGCACGGAACCATAATAATGCGCCACAAAGATCTAAATAGAATGCGCCTCACAGGCGAATAGCCCATGGTAAAAACGATCTCTTGTATCTTTCTCTGTTGGCTCTAGTGTGTGTTATGTGCTTTTGTGCGTGGATGATCTAGGAATTTGATGGAACAAAGGATAGGGTCTGTTATTTTATTGGCTCTGTAAAAATCTGTCCTTGCTCTGTTATCCATGATAAATGAACCGAGTGAAGAAAAATCGATAAATGATTGTAGGAGTACCCGGTGATATCGATCCATTGTTTCGCTGTTTCATTCAGGGATCACGCTTGTGCCATTGAAGTGATTTTCACGCCTGGTGAGTACTGCTGTATTGAATACTGTAGTGAAAACTGGGTAGTCCTGAGGGGTGTTGGTATCGCAGAATTCACTACTCGACTAACATCCGCGCCTCCATTGTCTAGTACTGTATTATTAATTAATAATTCAATATCCCTCTTCCTATAAGCTGACCACTGACTGCTGTTGACTGATACTATTAATTTTTTTGTGCATTGTGTCAGAGACAAAGCTTCGAAATGGAGGTGCCTGCTCCCACAAGTTTCGCCAGTTTTAGTGATGAAATACTTCAGCGTTTTTTTACCAGAATTGTGGTAAAAATTATTTTCACCCACTTCAAATGTCATGGAGGAATCTTTCATTAGCTTACGAGAAAAATTAACGAGAGATTTGGACAAATCCACTCCACAATTTCGTCTGAAATAGCATCTCAAGAAAACAAAACAAAACAAAACAATAAATATGAGCAGACCTGGCTTTATTGAATCTATCTAAGAGACAGAGAGAGACAGAGAGAGAGAGAGAGAGAGGGGGGGGGAGAGAGAGAGAGAGAGAGAGAGAGAAAGAGACAGAGAGAGACACACAAAGACAGAGAGAGAGACACACACACACAAAGACAGAGAGAAAAGGAGATGTAAGTAAAAGAGATAAAAAAAAAGGAGATGGGGAGAGAGAGAGAGAGAGGAAGGACATTGGAGGGGGGGGGGTCGGGAGAGGCTGTACCGGGGGGGGGGTGATCTGGGAGAACGGGTGGCGGAGAGAGGGAGAACGAGGGAGAGAAAAGGGGTGGGGGAATGAAGCGAAAGAGGGATGGATGAATCCGGTTTATCCCGGGCAAGGCCGGGTTGCTCAACTTGTTATTAATACAACTGCTTTTATTCTAAGTAGCAAAGCCAAAGGGAGATATATATATATATTTATTTTTTTTGGTGGTGGGGAGTGGGAGGGGACCGGAAAATAGACTCAGGGCCCCAGTGGGAATACATTTGAACTAAATGCTGGGTAACGCGGCAATTTTGGTCCATACCTGGATCGGCCCACCCATCTGCATACTTTTCCTGACCTGGTATCGATCGCTCCACTTATAATCGATATATATGCAGAGGGTTCTTTTCAGGCTTGTCAGAGTGAAATCTGGAAGGGTAGCGTGTGAATACGTTAGATCTGTGGGCACACCACGATTTAGACACGAGTCTGCAAGGTATGTTGCAAAATGTACAATGGCGATTCGATTTTTTTTCTTTTTGTTTCATTTATTATGCATAATATTCTGTATAAGTTATCGAGATAAAATTTTGTAACCGCAGCAACCAACACTGCGGAAATCCGAATTGTAGAATTGAGGCCCAATTTGCTCATAGGTCCACATAGATCCGCTGGTTACGATATTATGCCGATGTCGGTTTGATGTAGGGAATCCACCTTTATGATAATCTTACAAACCTTATGGAAATCCTATACAAATTTACGTCTCATTGACGTAGGAATGCCGGCTGGGACTGTGCTTTGAGGTCTTCCCATGTACAAGCATGAAAGCGCCGTGCCTGGAATTGCTGGTACATAATGCACGTGTAATATAATTGTACAGATGTATATGATATTCGTCGGGTATTTTCCATATTGTTGTATGTGCATTTTTGCCTTTTCGAGAAAATGAAGACTGAAAGTTTGAAGAGTTGAAATCAAGGTTTTGTTGAATACGCTTCAAAATCAAAACTCGCATAAAAATGTCTATGGAAAATACACCCTTGTGACACTTATACACAATAAAATTAGGAGTGAGAGAACCACTTTCATGACAAAAACTCAAAATCGGCAAAATGTAGTATGCAACAGTATGGCAACTAATCTCAGGCTGATCTACAGAGAAAGAGACAGCGGGGGAAGGGGTGGAAGGAATGGGAACCATTGGGCAAAGAACGAACAGTCGTTCTGAATCAGTAGCTCGCGGAAGTTTGATGATGCGCGGGGCCAACTCCTTAATTGTATACCCCAAGACGTCAAGTACAATAGGGCCTAGTACTGAGAGTACTGCGCTACTACCCTGGTCTGGCTTATCAAAATGCCAATCCACATTCACACCAGCTTGTGGGACTGCAGGACAGCTTGTACAACGAAGTTAACACGGATAATTTCAAATTTCAAAACACTTACGTTTGATTGATTTCATTCTTTGATTGGATGCTCTCTGAAATGGACTCCCGGGGTCGTCGCCCCATCTGCCACCCCCTCCCCCGCCCCTTTCTGCACGCCACTGCCCTGAATTAGTTTGGCGATTACGTGTCAGCTTATTTTTTTCTCTCCTAAATAATTTATATGGAGTGCCAATGTAGCTGCTCATTTTGGGTCTCTCACTGTGTTAAACACTTGTAACTATCACTATGTGCCTGCACCAGTTATAACTGGGCTGCAATAGTACAAAGGCAAATTTCCCAAAATGGATTAAAGAAGTATACAAATACAAATACGTAGCTACAGAACGCATTTAGTAAACACGTCCAACCTTTACTACAAGAGAAAAATCGCCCCTTGTCGTGACTTAAGAATGCTAAGGCTATGGAATTCCTTTAGACCAAACATCCCCATTCAATAATAATTCGTCCATCAGGTATGATGATGACCTTAACAACACCAGAGGAATAAAGAACAGAAATTGTTGAGAATTTCAACACATGGACAATAAAGAGAACTAAAGGACACAGAGGACAGAATGGAAAGACTGTTCTTTCATGACTTATGGCTTCTCATGTGACTGATAAGTCCTATTTTTGCCCTGAAGACCCTTCCGCATAAATGACAGGAGTGCTCCGTTGGTTCAGTACCACTGGGCCTTTCCTTGCGCCGTTCTCTTTTTTTGATAGCCTGCTGGACTCTGTCAGCTTCCCATGCTTTGCTGCCTCTGGTAAGGGCCGCCCTCCAATTTGCACGATCAAGCGAGAGCTTTTCCCACTCACTCACATCAATGGCAAAGGCCTTCAGTGATTGCTTGAGGGTGTCTTTGTAACGTCTCTTTGGGGCCCCAACATTCCTCGTTCCATTGGAGAGCTCAGAGAAGAAGATTTGCTTAGGGAGTCTGGAGTCGGGCATTCTGACAACATGTCCTGCCCAACGTAGCTGAATTTTTTTCAGGTGGCAGAAGATGCTCAATTCCTTGGCACGATTGAGGACCTCAGTGTCTGGAATTTTATCCTGCCATTTGATCCTTAGGATCTTTCTAAGGCAGGCCAGATGAAAGTGATTTAGCTTTCTGGCATGCGATTGGTACACTGTCCAGGTTTCAGCCCCATAGAGTAGGGTGGGAAGGACCACAGCATTGTACATTTTCAGCTTAGTGTCTGTGCGAATGCCGGCGACATCCCATACTCTCTTTCGAAGCCTGCCAAATACAGAGCTGGCTTTGCTGATTCTTGAGAGAATTTCAGTATCAACACGAGCCGCGGAAGACAGTGTACTGCCAAGATAGGTGAAGTTCTCCGACACCTTCAGAAGACTGTCATGGACTTTGATATTTGGGGTCACAGGATACTTGTCGTCTGGAGTAGGCTGATGGAGCACTTCCGTCTTCTTTGTGCTTATTGTGAGGCCAAAGTTGTCACAGGCACTAGAGAACTTATCAACACAGTTTTGCATGCTATCCTCATCGTGTGCCAGAAGTGCACAATCATCAGCAAATAGTAGGTCACAGACTTGAGTACTTTTGGTTTTGGTTTTTGCCTGAAGTCTCCTGAGGTTGAATAGACTGCCATCAGTTCGGTACTTGATGCTTACCCCTTGAGGAGGAGAGCTAAAGGCTTTTTGTAGCATTGCAGAGAACATGATGCTGAACAGAGTTGGGGCTAAGACACAACCCTGTTTTACCCCATTTGTGACAGCAAAGGGCTCTGAAACACTGCCGTTGCTTTTGACTGCAGCTTGCATGCCATCATGAAACTGGCGCACTATTGTGATGAATTCGGGTGGACACCCAAACTTCGCCAAGATTTTCCAGAGGCCTTCACGACACACTGTGTCAAATGCTTTTGCGAGGTCAACAAATGTGATATACAGCGCTTTATTTTGTTCCATGCATTTTTCCTGAATCTGTCTGGCAGCAAAAATCATATCCGCCGTTCCCCTCTCTTTACGAAAGCCACATTGGCTCTCGGGAAGCAAGTCATTTGACGAGAGGTGAACAAGAAGGCGATTCAGAAGCATTCTTGCCAATATTTTGCCAGCAATTGAAAGTAGAGAGATTCCCCGATGGTTGTCACAGACTTGGCTGTCCCCTTTGTTTTTGTACAGATGGATGATTGAAGCATCTTTGAAGTCCTGTGGCAGCTTCCCTGCTTTCAACATATGATTGAACAACTCGGTCAACCTTTCAATAAGCTTTTCTCCACCGAAGGCATACACCTCAGCAGGAATTGAATCCACGCCTGGTGATTTGTTAAAGGACATCTGATTTGTGGCAGTTCGGGTCTCATTTGCTGTGAATGGCTTGGCAAGAGCTGCATTAATAGGAGTCTGAGGGAGGCGGTCAATGGACTCAGTATTTATATTTGATGGCCGATTTAGCACACCTCCGAAATGTTCTGCCCAACGCTGAATTATGGCATTCAATTCAACAATGCGTGTTGAACCATCTGACGCAAGAAGTGGCGTAGTGCCAGAGCGGGATGGTCCAAACACAGCTCGGAGGCTCTCAAAGAACTTTCTAGTGTTGTTTGTGTCGGCATATTTCTGAGTTTCTCTTACTCGCTCTTCAAGCCAGTCATTTTTCATTTTCCTCAGCTTCTTCTGGAGTACACCCTTACATGCACGCAGTGCATCAGCTTTTGCTGTGGAAGAGGGGTCACTGCAGTGAGCTTGGATGAGACTATTTTTTTCTTTGATGAGCACTTTGATTTCATTATCATTATCATTGAACCAGTCCTGGTGCTTGCGGACAGGAAAACCAACTGTGCTGCTGGCGCAAGAGTGTACAGTCGTATTTAGGTCAGTCCAGCTCTGTTCAATGTTGTCAGGGTCAAAAGTCACGCAATCCAATTTTGAGGAGAGTTCTGATGAGAGCTCGCTCTGTTTCTCAGCTGAGCAGAGTTTTGAAACATTTAGGCGTTTAGGTGGCGCTTTCCCTTGAGGGCGTTTATTGCGCCTCAATGTTAGTCTGAACTTGCAAACAATGAGTCTGTGGTCAGTTCCACACTCGGCACCACACATCGCCTTTGTTACAAGGACATCCTTTCTGTCAGTCTTCCTCACAATGACATAGTCTATGAGATGCCAATGCTTTGAGCGGGGATGCATCCATGACGTTCTGTTTCTCACGGGGAGACTAAAATTTGTGTTGGTAATGAACAGGCCAAATTCAGCGCACAAAGTAAGTAAGCGCAACCCATTGTTATTGCATGAACCAATTCCATGAGGGCCCAAAACATTTGGCCACGCTGAAATTTCGGAGCCAACCCTAGCATTGAAGTCCCCCAAGAGAACCAGCTTATCAGCTGCCGGGACAGAGCATATGACAGATTCTAGATCAGAATAGAACTTGTCTTTGGCTTCATCTGGGTTTGTCATGGTGGGCGCATATGCGCTAATGAGGGTGGCTGACTGGCTTTTCCCACCTGGGATCCTGAGTGTCATTAGCCTGTCATTTATTTCAATTGGCATGGACTGCAAGTTTCTGACAAGGTCATTTTTAATTGCAAACCCAACACCATGCTGTCCCGGTTCGACTGCACCCTTGCCTTTCCAGAAGAAGGTGTATCCACCACTGAGCTCTTTGAGTTGGCCACTATCAGGGAGTCTGGTCTCACTGAGTGCCACTATGTCCAGGTTGTACCTGCTGAGCTCAATGGCAATAAGTGCAGTGCGTCTTTCCGGGTTGTTTGAGTTGTCCTGTAGTGTGCGTATATTCCAGGCTCCTAGCCTGAGTAAGCTGAATTTCTTTTTGTTTCGACCGCAAAAAGGGATCCCCACTGGTCGCGGTATACCAGTCAGGGTGATGTGAAGTGGGCTTTCTTTAGGGCACCTTTTCTAGCCCCTTCCTCAGTTGAGGTGAGCAGTGCTATCCTTAAATAAGGCTGCTCAGCTACTGTGGGTGCTGCCTCCCCACGCCTCCACTTCAATCGACGATGAAGCGACCATAGCCCACAGCCACCAACGTGTAGGTCTGTGCTAACAGCTTCCAGTCTATCCAAACCTGCTGCCACCGCACTCGCCCATCGCCGTTGGAATTTTGAGAGGAAAGAAGACGAGACAAAGATGAAAGAAGACGAGGTGAGTGTTAAGACTGGCGCAAAGAATTTGTTTTTAGTGAGAAAGAGCTGCGCAAACATCAGACTCAGTCTCTCGCCTGGACACAACTTATCCAAGTGGCAAGACAGGGTCAAGACAACTGGAAATGTATCCAGGTGCAGGAGGATGCCAGAGGGACAGTCATATTGCCTAACCAGCTGCCTGTAGGCTACTCCACAGCCTCGCAGTCCCAACTGACTAGGGTGAAAGACCCAAACCAAAGAACACCAATACTGGTGGATGCTCTGTGTCACGATATCCAGGCCAGAGTGACGGTATATTGCCATCTGCCCTATCAATCAACCACTGGCCTGCTGCTGCCAGCTCCGAAGCTGCGTCCGGGAAGTTTGCTCAATTCTTCGTCTGTGATTTAGGCAAACAAGCCTATGACCACACCGCTACCGGGGGCCAATATGAAGGACTCAAGTACTGAGGGTCATATTGTGCCCTAGCATGTGGCCGTTGGGTTAGATGAAACCTCCTCCGCCCTGGCCGTTTGCACCGACAGGTGCACGCCCACTGATACCATGCTAGCGTACCAGTTCATGAAACAGGTTGTTTTCAATACAATTCAATACAATATTTATTATTAAACATGCTAAAGTCAGCCACTCAGTTGGAACGAATACGCAGTTTATCCCAGCTGTATTTTTCACCGCCTAACTTGCAACAGGTTCAAGGACGCGAAACGATGCAAAACACAACAAGAAAAATCGCGAAGGCATAGCTAATTTAACGCCATTACAGTGTGGCCACATGTCGAGCCGCGCTACCAGCTCGCTATGATCAGGCGACGGTCGTGTTGTGAGCGATGGAGCTTGGGTGGCCACACCACTAGCTATGGATTTCCAAGCTACAGGCTAGCCCTTAGCTGGGCAATATCTCATGGTGTGGACGGTTCAAGCGATTATAGCTAGCTCAGTAGCTCGCTTGTAGCTCGCTGAGATTCATTCAGCTAGTCTATGGACCTTGTTGGGCTGGAATAAACTCTACTTATTTTTAATGCAACTATTAAGATGACTCACAAACTAGCTACGGTGTATTCATTTTGTTTCATTTCATCCTCCACACAGTAAATAAATTGAATGAACAACAACAAGATGTAATAGATAAAAAATAACAGTTTATTAAAAGAAAAAAACAAGAACAAAAGCATTTACGTTCGTTCATAAATGCGATAGCACTCTCCGTCGACGAAAACCGCACTCTGTGTGGTGGCTGTTGATGGAATATTTTCAAGATCTGAGCTACAAACTCAGCTTAACGTAAACATTGCTGAACTCCCAACATGCTCGGGTCTACGGAATTCAAACATCCGGCTTCCCTATTTTCTCATCGGAGACACTCTATACTAAAACCTTATCTAATAACTACCATCAATTCAAAGTTAACACGTGATCTGAAAATATTTACTTATCATCATTCGCGAGCAAGGCGTTGTGTCGAGTATGCCTTTGGAGTTCTGGCAGCACCATGGCGAGTGTTGAAGACGGCCATATCAACTGTTAAGATTGTCCTTGCTACCGTCGCATTGCTTGGTAGTCCATCGGGATCCGATGATGATGTTGTTTCTCTGCTCTCAGCGATGGCGGCGCATGTGGCTCCGCAGACCGAAGCTGGAAGCACACGGGTGCCCGCAGGTGTCGCATTGAAAGTTTGTATTTTGGACCGGGGTGGACGCTGCCCTGTGACGTCTGTCCCTTGCCGCAGCGAGACGCTGTCGCCGATCCTCCTCAAAGGCAGTGGTTGCCTTGGAGGTGAGAGACCTCCATCCTGATCTATTGGAGGCACACGCTTCCAGCTGGCGTGGCTGAATGCCGCTCCACTTGAGATTGTTTTTCAAGGTGTCTTTGTACCTCAGTTTTGGGCGTCCTTGTTTGCGCGAACCCTCTTTCAGCTCTCCATACATGACTTGTCTGGGGATGCGGCTACCATCCATTCATACAACGTGGCCTGTCCAGCGCATCTGAGCCTTCAGCAGCATCGACTCAATGCTTGTTGAGCCAGCTCTGTCTAGCACCTCCTGGTTGGTGACACTGTTCTGCCAGCGGATGTTAATAATCATTCGCAATTATTGACATTAAAGTTTGAACACACTGGAAACAGAACACGAAGAGTGGGATGATGCTCCAGCCCAAGATGGTGATAGGCGGGTGAGGCGCTACCAAGGTCGACCAGGACAACATGCAAACATGGATGAGAGAGCAACTGGTGCAATATTGTGTTGGTCCTGGTGCCGTGGCTTGGCAAGAAAATTATATATATGAATCTCTTCTATGAATATTACCCAAAGATGATGTTTTGTTTTGTTGTTGTTTTAATTTCTCCCACTGCAATGTGAAGGGAGTCTAATATTATTAATAAACAAATACAAACACTGGTCGCAAGCGAATGTACAAAAATTACATTGAAGCTGCGTTGAAAATCATTAATATTTCAATTAATATTGAAGAGAAAAACGGTATTTTCCACCTTTCATTATGGCTGCTTGAAAAAAAAAAATTATAGATACAGTCCTATTACATGTATACTTATTGTATCATTTTTTTTTATCTGCTCAAAATATCGCAACACTTTCTTGCGATCAATTCAGTTGGGAATCGAAATCAACACAATTATTACAAAATAAAGTGAGCATCAAGGCCGTTCAAAATATGCCCACACACACCTTTACGCCTTCTGATGCATAATGTGATATTTTGTAGGATTTAAGGCTCACCAGTTAAAAAAGCCTTTCATTGACGATGTGCTTGAAAAAAGACACTAGACAGAAAGTGAAAGTGCGCAAAAACCTCACGATCTTTAGGAGGGCACGGGGTCACGACACACAGCTTGAGCGACGAACGATGTTAAATGGCAAGTTATTTATCGTCGCTCATAGCGAGCCCCTAGCTAGCGGTAATCGCTTGTGGTGTGGACACCTAGGTTAGGTTTAATGCATTTATTCCCGTCGCTTCACTACAGTGTAGCTCACCGCTTGGCCCATCGCTAGACATGTGGCCACACACTTATTATTGCAAGGTATGCTACTACAGAACTGTTCACTTTTCTGTGTTTGCGTGAAAGAACATAATTCATTCGAGGTTCAGCTTTGGAGGAAAACATTAGACTAGTTCGGACTTGGTTATTCTGGGAAAGGAAAGGTACCGCAGGTAAAACAGGTGAGGGCCAGGAATAAAGAAGTATTGATTTAAAAGGTTTCGAACGGTGATAGGAATGTTTTAAGCAGATTTGGTGAGAGTTAGGGTTATACATGAATATCCATACTAAAATTGGTGAAGGTCAAATTTTGAAACCAATGTTCTTCTTTAATAGGCCTACTCACCCCACAGTATTCAGATTTGGCGTAGTCGTACCTGACCCTCGAACCTAGGATCTGGTCATACATAAAACGCCACCTTCGTAAAAGCGCGCCAAGAGGCAAACTCAAAATCAGGCTACAATCTAATAAATGAAAAATCACTTCCGTTAGGTTCAGTGTAAAATATGAGCCCCTGCAAAATTCGTTACACATTTTTCGTCAAAATCGATGGTGATCGCATTCAGTCTAGAAAAAGACGCACTATGGTGTTTCTCATGTTTAATTCAGTGGAAATGTTTTTCTTGTTTTTTGATAAGTTGGTAAGCGCGAAGAAGCAAATAATTCTACATCAAGCTACAGTCTAGCAAATAATTAAGTTCCATAAATATGAGCTTATGCAAAATTTCATATCTTATCTTACCGTAGAAAAAATAGTGGCGGGAGTAGTTCGATCATTGTGATACAATTTTGGCCTTTTTTTTCCCTCAACGCTACAGCCTAAATGACAAGTTCAAAAGTTATAAAGTTAATTTTCTCAAGTGTCAACTAATTAGGCATAATCGCTTTTGTATCGATCAATTCTTTTGATTCAAGTTTTAGGTATTTTCAAATAAAAAGTTAAAAAATGTAAAAGACAATGATCTTTGTTTTCGCTCTCTGTAGTAAGCCCACGGCATCGGAAACAATGTTAATGCACGCTCAATTCCGTGCGAGCTTTGCAGATTAAAAAAAAAAATGGGTTCACAGGTTTATCCCGGACAATACCGGGTACCTCATCTGATAAATTTAAAATCAAGATGCTGCAGAAAGCATATTTTTGTAAGCTCTGATCTAGGCTGGGCTTTTCTGTTCGCCTTTGTCTGACGATAATATAATTATATAATATGGAAATATAGATGAAGCATAAAACTTCTGCTGTCAAACAAAATTTGACTACCATCTTAAATGATTGTTCACATGCCCGTTCCATCAGATTGCTAGATCACACAGCCGTTTTATGGAAAAACACCGCATAAACCAAACAACATTTTACAGGATCTATGAAAAAAAACAAAAAAGATTTGGAGTTCCGCTCCATTTTATTCTTTGTTCATTTTTCATTGTGTGGTGATGAAAAAAACAAAACAAGCCCTACAAAATTATAACCCAGATTGAAAGAAATAATACAATTTATTCTACAAAATAGGGTTAGAAAGTGAATTTGACCAAGATTGACACATAGGGTCTTTTGGCAGCATAAAGAACTAGACGGATAATATAAACCCCAATCACAGAGAACCGTCGATTCATCTCTGCTATCTGCAATCAACCCCAGTGGCGTCTCCTGATGATGTATGCTATGATCCTGGTCTTGTGCGTAACCACCTGTGACCTAAACATAATGCAGACGACATGACAATAATAGCAGCACATCACTGGTAGTCACTCATGTAAATCGATCTAGTTTGTGAGTGCTTACGTTAAATGTGTATGCCTGAGGTTTGTGTAGACAAACATTTACGAAGACAGGTGTGTAGGTGTCAGTGTGTCTCTAAATTATGTGTGTAGTTATAATAAAGCTGTGTTACCAAATTTCAAGTCTGTGAATAAATAATGTTTCGTCTTATCTTATCACAGGACCCACCGATCGCATTTTTAAAAATGTTCAATATAGTGTTTGAACGAAAACGACTGTGCCATGGGACGTCTGTCTAAATTATTCTTCTCTTTTTGAACTTATGAGTAGATGGTTCATTTTAATAACTCGAGTGTTCGTATATGGACCAAAAACGTCAAAGTAAACTTCAATAGTGGAAGTGCAGCCGGTAAGTCTGGCTTTTCTTCTACTTTCTGCCCCTATATCAGTGCAGTGGCGGACCTACATTTCTGGGACGCTGAATCTTAAACTGTTATGGGGCCCTTTCGCAACGAGCAACAACAGGACAACATCCAAAATTCAATCATTAAAAATAATTTCTTCTTACGGGGTTAGGGGCCCTGAAGCTTAAACTTGATTGTTTCAATAGTAGAGCCTCCACTGTCCCATTTACATAACATATTGGTCAGTTGATTTTTATTGGAATAATATGATCTGTGTGCACGGTTAACTTTCAACTTGTAGCTTAATTACACCTGTAGTTCTTAACGAACTTGCTCACGATAGGTCTAACTCTTGGTACTTACATTTATAGCAAACAGTTGTCAAAATATAATTATTGCTTTTAAAGCCCTTTATTATTTTCGACGTCCTTGCAAGGTGTTACGTACTTCTGGCCAATACATTCTTAAAGAAAGAATTTTACTGGAGCATTATTAAGAGAAATAATAACCAATGGGCCGCAGAAATAGATTTTTCAGCCTTGCTCCTCCTTAATGAGAAGGTATCGTTACACAAATTAAGCAGATTTAAAAATAGAATGATTTATTCCACAACCAGTTTTTCCAAATATAATTTGTCTTAATATGCCATTAGGCGAAAAAGAGTCATTATTTCTTGAGGTAAATTTTCGTTCCAGGATAAATGTTTTTTGACCCAATGTCCATTTCTTAAAAATAAAAATAAAATACCTGGTCCCCGGTATGTTTACTTGGTTACCTCTCCTAGTATATCGACCTGTCTGGCAGGTTTGAACAGGTCTGGCCACATAATACTGTTCTTCATGTCCCAGACCGTGTGGGACATGAAGAACAGTATTATGTCAAAATAAAAATTTAATCTGGGCAATGCCCCAGCTATTCCTTCACCCCTACTGCGTGACCTATGTACAAGCAGTTCTGAAACCCTCATTGCCAACACGTGCATGCATGAACGATGAATGTGCATTCAAATAGAACGAGCCAATCAAGTGAATAGATTATACGACTAAGGGCGACTATCGCCTTAAAAAAAGTTTCCAGACGGTATTATAATAGTGGTGGACAATGGTTTGTTGTTTGGTGATTCGAATCGATTCGAATCAGTGGGTAGGCGATTTGTTTGATCCAATCGCCATTCGAAACAGTTGGCGAGTCAGTGACATGAGCGAATTTAATGATAACGTTTCAAGTCAGGCAGCTATCTAGTAACGATAGGAAGTGCATTACCATTGGGTTGTAGTGCGGATAAGCACTGATTTGGTTTCTTACCGTGGGGTGATGAGTCTGACCCATAAAATAATTATTACCCATATCATTTTAAAGTAACCCTAAACATAGTCCCCTGATTCGCCGGCTGATTCGTTCGGTGGGTGATTCGAATCAGCGCATCTGGTTCGAATCGTAGGAAATCGACTGAGTGATTCTCGCGAATCGAATAGTGATTCGAATCACTCCCACCACTATACTAATATCCTTTTATAGTATATCAATTTCCTTTCAAAATCCCCGATGCACCTTTGTCTCCACTTAATAAATCAAGGTTACCAACTGCATGTACACGATCCGCCGGTTACACGATTGTTTTACTTCACCATTTGAAATGTGATGTGAAATATCATATATATATATAGTGAACCCTATACACCTACACTGATATTATAAATAAGCCATTGTTCAAGAATTTCTTTACTTTAGAATTTCTTTCATGGTTACCCCAGAAAAGAGGATATTTAGAAATTCAGATTTTGTTAAAGAAAACGGAATTTAGAGGCTATCGTATTAAGCCCGGAACGTCACAGCCAGGTGCTGTCAGTAAAATGTACACCCGAGAAATAGTGGCAGATGGTGTCTGTCTCTGACTGGGCCTGGTATGATTATTGGTAGGGCCTTTCCGGATTTACTAGGAAACATAAGGAATTGTGGTGTGCACTTCTTGTCTGCCAGCATCTGACTGTATCTGACAGGGCTTGGTATATGACACTTCCCTCATTCTGCAAAACTGCCGTAAGCGAGCCGAAAGCGAAACGAAACCGAAACCACTAGGTCTGGGCTCTTCAGTCTCCGAGATAAGTGATTTTATTATTTTTTTAAATAAAAAATCCTGAAGACTTGTTTTTCACTTGAGATTCTTTCCGCTTGACTTTTTTTGCCCGACCTCCGATTTGTAGCCCAGACCACCCTCGCCCCTTCACTTTCAATGCTGTTTAAGAAACCAAAGAGTCATGCGTAATATATACATGCCAAGTCAACAATCACAGCATTTTCAGAGCAACCAATGACAGGAAACAGCGTGTTCGTTCTCGCAGAATAAATTTTCCACGCCGGCGGTTTCGCTCCTTGATCACTGTGATACAGAGGCGTGGTCAAGAACGATCGATAAACATATTCAAGTGACCTACTTAATTTTTAACGACAGACCGGCACTGTTTGTGCACTTCAAGTCTCTAAACTTTATACATAATCCATGCCTTGCTTTGAAATATCGATTTCTTATACGCTATCTAGAAGCGGGATCTAGATCATACTTGTACTAACAATTCCGATCTCGGTGACAAGAGGCAGCATGCCTGTGCAGATCGTCTTGAGTAGGAACATAGTGCCCATATCTGCCTTAAACCCCCAGTGCCTTTCATTCGGCAGCCTATTTATTATAATTATTAATCACAATTGTGCTGGGGTGAAAAAATCGCAGGGTGTCGGTGATGGTTTGATTATATCGTTAAAGGATATGATGAAAAAAACAATAAAAAAACAACGCGCCTTCTTTAGAATGAGCGGAATCAAGATCGATTTTCTCGAAAACTATATGTTGGATTTATTTCAAATTTTGCATGGACATATTTCACACTGAACTTTATGGAACTATTTCTTATTTGTTAGATTATAGCCTGATTTTGAGTTTGCTTTTTTGAAATAAATCCAACAGACAGTTATCGAGACAATCACTCTAAAAAGGACACGCCATAATATTTTAATTAGGTCATAAAAATGGCGTTTTCATGCCAAAGAAGTCAGAAAATGGCGTCAGTTACATTCTGAAATATCATCATAATTAATTCATTTAGCACGTATTAGCTATGGTAACAGTTGTCGTGTTCAGGTATTTGTTTGCTCCTGCGCTGACAATGAAGTTCACGATGTCAGTGAAGGCGTTACTGCGACAGCAGTTATGACAATATAGCACAGCTCAGAACAATAGTTTTTCTTTCTTTCTTTCTTTTCTTCCTTTTTTCTTTTTTAATGCTCGAATGTAGACTTGATTTTCTAACGAAAACAGTCGCCTCACAAATAATTATTGGTTTAGTTGCATTGATGTATGTTGGATTTTTGAGTGGTACCACCGCCTTTATCACCGTCTCTCCTCTATAACCACAACCTTACCATCATTACCACTAAGAAGATAACAACAACAACAACAACAACAACAACAACAACAACAACAACAAAAACAGCAGCAGCAACAAAAATTTAGAAACATCCACAAGTACGTTCCTACAGCATCTGATAGTGTCAAGTAGTTTTAGCTATCAATAGTTGCTATACATTAAAATTTGTATAACTATTAGGAGGTCCATTTTGGTCTACTGAGAATGCTGGCAGAATGAGATAAAGAGTGGCAGCGCTATAAATTCACAAAAAACATTATTTAAGAGAGATTACAAATTCGCGCTCTTTCGGCGAAAAAGATAATCGTGTTCAGCCAAACATAAAGAGATACCCAAGCTTAATATACATGAAGACACAAATCTGAAGAATAGACAGCTGTAGCTTTGGGCGGAGGCATGAAGATAAGAATTGTGTTTTCGTACGCATTGCAATGTTGTGTTGCTAATGAATACGTTGATAATGCTAATGATCATCATCAATTTTCAAAATCGGTTTATAAGTTTTGGCAAGGTTTAGGGTTGACATCGTTGTCACCACAATCATCAACAACGAAACTAAAGCATTATCCTCCTCCTTTTCCTCCCCCTTCTGCTCATCATCACCACCATCATCACCACGGTCACCGCCGCCACCACCACCATTAAGCATTATTACCACCACCACCATCATTACCATCACCAACACCATCATTACCATCATCACCTCCATCACCTTCATCATTGCCACCACCACCATCATCAAGACATCATCATCATCATCATCATCGCCACCGCCGCCACCACCACCATCATCATCCCCATTATAAGAACAGCATCAACATTACTACCACCAATTCGTACTGGCTCCGAGATTCATTCATTAAAAAAAGTTGTGAAGAGTAATACAATACCATATGATAGTATTCACCGTTCATGTGTGCGGGTTCACAACACGCCCAGTAGGCCTACTCACCTTTCATGTCAGCGGGTTCACAACACGCCCAGTAATCACCTTTCATGTCAGCGGGTTCACAACACGTCCAGTTTCATGAGTGTGTACTCTGCTGCTGCTGGTGCCTGGCTGAGGAAACAGGTGGTATTAGAGTCTACAATAACTAGGGCAGTGACTTTTGCCCCGAGGATGAATAAAATCTACAGTTGGAATGGAAAAGAGATGGCTCGTGCATGGATAGGCAGATCTTAGTTGTCTTAGTCCTGTTTGTTGGTGTGTTCAAATTACAGCCCCCCAGCCACAGTAGTTGGAAGGCTGCAATCAGGACATGCATCCACGCGAGCGACAAGCTGAGTTAGGAGCAGTGGGAGACAGTGGCGGCCCTACATTTTTGGGATCCTGAAACTTGAACTGTTATCGGGCCCCTACGCAACCAGCGGCCCCGACGCTTAAGCTTCATTAGTTTCATAGTAGATCTGCCACTGGAGGAGAAGAAGGAACGCAGGAAGCAGATAGCAGAAACAGTTGTTGAGTCAGATGCGAAGACCCTCAAATGTAGCAACTGAAACAGAGCCTGTGGCTCAAGGATTGGACTGTACAGTCACAGCAGGCGCTGCAGCGATCCGAACTGACACACCACGATCGCACAATCCACTGTCTCTCAAGACAGAAGGCCGACAACAACTTAAAGTAGCAAATCAAAATCGGTCGCCACAATTGGCCATGTGAGATCATGGGATTATGCATCTAATATTTTGAATTCCTGCTCTGCTGGAGCATAGCAGCGTCGCTTGTGACTGAACAGGTCAATATGAGAGTGTCACGTGACTCACGTCCCATCTGATTCTGTGGGTGGTCTCAGAACTGTTGGTGTATTAGCGTTTTGTATTGTTTATTCACTGCGGACCCGCTTGTCTTCCACTGCATTCATGAGTAGCTGTTGTTATTTTTTTCTCCTTCGTCTTGAGATGTTGGCGGAGGGTACATCTCCACTTAGCGTGGTCATAGGCAAGGCCCTCAGAGGACTCGGCATCAGGGCCGGCTTTATAGGGGGCTAAGTGGGGGCAATTGCCACGGGCTCCACTGAGGCTGCATTATTTGAGAAACATAATTATTGCTGTAACATTAATTTCCTAACTAAAATTCCTTTTCCCTCCAGAGTACCGATTTGTCTTTCACTGCACCTCCAAGACACACGTCTGTTTTTCATTTTACCTCCAATTCACAGATATATGTCTTTGCTTTCATCCTCCGTTCACCGACCTGTCTTTAACATCTACCTTCAGTTCACCGATATGTCTTTACCTTTACCTCCATTTCACAGACGTGTCTTTCCTTTTGCCCCCAATCCACAGATCTGTCTTTCCTTCAGTCCACCGATCTTTTTCCTTTTACCTCTGATTTTTGGATTTTTTTTGTTTTGTTTTCCTATAAGGGCTAAAGTTAATGACCCGTCCCACTCTTTTCAGAGGGCCCCGCGTATGTCGTACTCCTGCAAGTGTAGCTAGAGACATTATTGTTTCACTGTATGTGTGTTTCGGTTAGCCGAACTCCCGTGTTCCGTCGCGGGGGACTTGAACTAGTCTTATTAAACAGTAAGGAAAACAAGTGCCACGGTGTGTCTCGGGACACAGTGGTATTAGTTAAGTGCCCGCTTTACAGCAATTATATTTGAGGTGCGTAAACCTGCGTGTCCCGACGCATTTTACTGGACTCCACAGTCTATGTGATAGGTCGGTAATGTGGTGGTGAATGTTAAATTTATAGCGTTGGACTAACATGCAGAATAGTAACATTTTATTCTTCCGCCGTCTTCACGGAAACAGTAAAGATTGTTTTTGTTTTTTTCTTGGCTGAAGTTGCAGAAAATTGTTGCATTGAATTACCTCGGTACAATACGTGAAAAATTATGAATCACCGATGAATAGAAGTGAATTTGGCACGCTTACTACTATTATTATTGTTATTGTTGTTGTTATTGTTATTAATATTAATCATAATTTTTACTATCTAACGAAATTTTTGATCATACCTATCGATTTTACTGGACGAAAATGCGGCTGTAAAATGACGTCAATAAATAATATTAAAGACTAAATTTTGTCGGTAATTTACCGTCAAAATTGAGGCAGTGCACCAAGTTTCAAAATTTATAGTCTCATAGTCACGATTATTATTTCGCCCAAAGAATGTACTGCCGAGGGCTGAGATTTTGACAGGGTAAGTTCGATTGAAATTTTACTGTTTTCACAGGAGTTGAAGTTTAAAGCTCCTTACTGTGTCATTATTACGTAATTATTATTATTATTATCATTATTACATAATTATAATCTACTGCCGTTATCAGAATACAGTGGTAATTTAGTAGGGCCGCATTCTTCAGCAGTGTCTAGTGTTGCTCAAATGACCTGGAACTAATTTTTCAATCCTCTGCTTCACCTTCTCAGAAAGGATTTCTGCCAACGGCCAGGAACTGGGGGTGGCGTGACAACATGAAGCCCAGGCAAGACAGCCAAGCGTCAAATGGCCAGCGGCTATGTGAATGCGCGTGAGTACTATGAGTCACAAAACGACCCTTAGTATTGCCATATTAAATTTCCACATCAGCACGTTCCAAGAAATATATTTTGTAAAATCTTGTACTTAAATAATAATAACAATAATAATATATAATAATAACCAAGTAGATTTATATAGCGCATTTCCTGTCAAAATATTATTTACAAAAAACAATAATTCTAAGAAGTCATGATAGCATCAAAGCAAAGAAATAAGACCCCTCCCCCAACGCCGACACCTTTCCCAGTCAGCATTCCTACGTCGATCCGACGAAGATTTCCTTATGGCCGGTAGGATTACCGTAGGGGCGGATCCCTACATCAAATGGACGTCGGTGTAATGTTGTAACCAGTTGCTATACGTAGGCAGGATGTCATTCCTATAAGCAAAACTTGTCGTCAATACTACGCGTCAGATTTCCGTAGGATTGCTGGATGGGATCTTTCTTTTCTTTTTTTTTCAAAATAATACATGTGTATTATCATTTATGCGTAATATCGTCGGGTATTTCCGGATTGTTGTATGTACATTTTTGCCTATTTGAGAAAATTGAGGTTGAAAGTTTGAAGAGTTGTGTAAAATCAGGGTTTTGTTCAATATGCTTAAAAAACGAAACTTGCATAAAAATGCCCACGATGACGCTTATACATAATGAAATTAGGAGTGAGAGAACCATTTTCATGACAAAATCTCAGAATGAGCAAAATGTCGGGCGTTCAGTAATGAGACAGTGAGATACACTACGGTACCTTTCTGTTTACTGGTTTCAAGAAGAAACGTTTGTGTGTCTTAACCGTTTCCCCGTGGCTCAGAAGTTATCCTTACTGTTTGTACAAAATCTTCCGACCTTGTCCTTATGTTTGACACACTTTTCAGTGCTTGTAGATCTAGTGATTGTCCAGTGTACACAGTGTTAAGTGGATAAGGAGACTACTGCCTTTGTTAAGCACTGTTTGTCCAAACTATTCGTTGGGGAACCACAGTCTTCCAGTTCTGGGTGAACACGCTGAGAAGAGACTCTGCAACCAGCGAACCATAAATGTCCAAAAAAGGCAAATCGTAGAAGTTGAACGCAATTACACGTAGCCTGCTAAATCAGCAATGTCATTCAGGTATTATTTATAATAAACATTGTGTTTTTTTTCTTTGACAAAATGTCTTATGTGGCACGCGACCTGTGAAAATTTCAGGTTGCTACGCGGGTTATAGTTGCTCTGTCTCTCTTTTTGTGCGCCACCACAATTATTCTGTCTGTCTGTGACTGACTTGTTGGGCGCCACCATAGCTCTCTCCCCCCCCCCTCTCTTTGAAGAGGGTGAAAATATGAAAGCTGATGCAAAACGTTGCAGCATTATGAGGTTTTCTCGAAAGTAAATGCCAGCAACATTGATATTTTAAGTCGCATACCTCTATACAGCAACATAAACTCACTTGCACACTCTAAAAAGCAGAAACAAACAGCTTTCAGTTTTCTGCTCTCAAAAATTACATTTATATTCATGTAATCATTATTATTTTGTGAATATATTATTAGGCCCAAAACTAGAGGAATCTTCGAGTTTATTTAGCGAAAAATAATACCATGTTTACAGCTTGTATTCAACTGTCACTCTGCCTAGTATTCATTTCTGTCTGTTTTGTCTCCTCTCTACCAGCGGTGACAGAGCGTGTTCCCTGTGTCCTTGCCCGCAACTCACTGCCTACTGGACACCGCCGCCAACTTGGCCTCGACGTCTGCTCTGCGAGAGCAGTAACCAGATGCCATGCAGCAGACGAGGCTGGCTCATCACTGCTGCCATGTTCCTTCTCTACTTCTTATTCATGGACATTTTTCTATTCGTGCGGTATTGCCGTGTAAATTTAGTAGATGAATTCAAAATAGGTAGCCCCGATGAACTTTATTCGCCTTTCACACATTTGACCGTCAAAGGAATGCTCAACGATCATCCCAGCCAGTTCATAATTGCTCCGACTACCGAATACTTCGACATGATCACCCATTTTAGCTCGGTCTTCAGCTTCATTACCCCAAATATGATATCCATAGCACACCTGATTTGTGGATTTATCGCTTGTAAATTCATAGCTTCAGACAGCTTACAGGACAGACGAATAGGCGTAGTTTTGTTTGAGTACAGAACATGGCTGGACGCCTTCGATGGCACGGTTCATCGAGCACAGAGAGGTCTCCATCTTAAATACCACTCAGATCATTCTACCATGGGTTACGCCATTGACTCGGCATGTGATACTTTAGGCGGTGCATTTCTCTGTTTCGGTATTTTCTTTTATCTTCTTAAACGATTTGGACATTGTAAAACAAGTCTTCCAAACTCGTACAACGGCAGAGAGTCAGATTTGCCCACCAAGGGCCCACTACTTATTAGCAATGGCCAGTCTTCACATGCGAAAGAAACCTTCAGCTGCTGGAACATCTTCTGGAAATGCTTCAGTGTAGGGCTATGTTTGGGTATCACGGGGAAGTGCTGGGATCAAGCAGTCGAGGACTACACGCAGGTTTTCCAAACCAACTTACAAGGACCTTTAGTACATGTGAGTAGGAGGGGGGGGGGATTCAGTAGTGGTAAAATCTGAACACCCCGTAAAGCTAATAAAGCGGTCTAATATTCTAATATAATATTGATCTCCCTCATGGAAAGGCCCAGTGAAAACACAGTGCTCGGTGGTGGTGGTGATTTTGATCAATTCCTGCATCCCTCTACTTTTATTTCACCACTATCACTACCATCCTCCTCTTTACCATCATCAACAACAACGACATCAACATCATCATCACCATGATTATCATTATCATTCTTATCATCATCAAATTTTTAAGAGAGAGAGAGAGAGAGAGAGAGAGAGAGAGAGAGAGAGAGAGAGAGAGAGAGAGAGGCAGGCAGATAGACGGAGAGACAGACAGACTGACAGACAGACAGACTGAGAGAACTGCCTTCATCGAGCTAGAACCAATCAAAGAAACGATAGCAAACTAACAAAACAACCATACATGTATTAAAAGGACGTATAATGTTTCATAAGCAGTTGGAAATTTGCTTATCATATTGTCATCTTAAGTTATAACGGCCCTCTTTCATTACCAGAGCAGACAAGAAGCCCACAGTCACTCCTTTCTTACCCTCTGCATCTTCTACCTGTGGCGGGTTCTTGGGGGCCAGTCAACGCTCAATTATATTCTGATTGCTGTCTATGCGGATAAAGTTTGGGTAAGATATTTTTTTCTTTGTGGTCACAATAAATTATGATGTTAAGTTTTTCCAAGCCCCATTAATGACAATGATTATTCACGAAAAATCAGAAAGCATTTTTTATCAAATCGTCCCGGTTGGGGGGGGGGGGGGGCGTATCGTCCACACTGAGATTAATGAACTTCTGGCCCATACCAATCATGCATGAAAATTAATATTACACAATGTATATCCCACCTTTATTTTATGTCCACTCACAGGAATTCATACGATACTACATACAGTATGTGTTGATGTCAGCAGCCCTCATCTTGTTCATCATTTCAGAAATACACATACATCAGGTAAGTAATTGTGTATCGTTATACACAAGGTCATCGTGTGCATAATCATGTATCACTGATAATCACTTTTAAAATCATCATGCCACAACACCAGATACGTTATTACAAGGATGGTAGTGGTGGTGGTGATAGAGAGAGGGGGAGAGAGAGAGAGAGAGAGAGAGAGAGAGAGAGAGAGAGAGAGAGAGAGAAGGAAAGAGATAGAGAGAGAGAAAGAGGCACACAGAGAGAGAAAGATAGATAGATAGATAGATAGATAGACAGACAGACAGACAGACAGACAGACAGACAGACAGACAGTTAGATAGATAGATCGATAGATAGATAGATAGATAGGTAGATAGATAGATAGATAGATAGATAGATAGATAGATAGATAGATAGATAGATAGATAGATAGATAGATAGATAGAGAGAGAGACAGAGAAACTGTGGTGGCTCATCATCTACTGAAGCAACCCACGTAGCAAAATGAAATTTTCTCAGGTCCTAGATGTACCATTGGCTACTTTGGCAAAGATGTGTATAAAAAGCCTACAGTCTCTAACAATTGCCTTTATACAAAGGTGTTTGTAAGTGTGTGTGTGTGGGGGTGGGGAGTCCATACGTATTCGTATTACATGTAAATCATATGTGTGTGTGTGCGTTGCCCTTTTTTTTTTAACTTTACCGTTCACTTGAAACTCTGCTGGTCCACAGATACGCACTAACTTGGGGATGTGAATGAGGAAATGCCAGCAATATCACCTCTACACATCAGTATCTTGAAAAAACAAAGAAAAAACAAAAACAAAGCAAAACAAAACAGGGGCCTTCACTAGCATCGTCATCATTCCTACAGCCATGGTTATGGTTTATAACCACATTTCTTCCATGTCGTTATTAGGTGTCGTCACAGACAAACAAATTACCTGGATATCACATGATGTCACAAAAAGTGTGTTCACTTCCGCAGTTTCGTTTTCCCTGACTTGTCGTCGTTAACAAGGATGGGTGCCAGCTAACATTCCTATCTACACTGTTGTAACGAAACGGTAATATATTTCATGTAGTAAGCTATAGATGAACAGTGGACAACAGCCTTCTTCTTTTTATTAATTACATCCAGCACAATTTACTCTCATTCATTTCAAAATAACCTATTACTTCTGTGAACAGCACAATCAGTTTAGGCCGACTTTATTCTGGTAAAAACCCTCTAGCTTTGCTGAGGACATCCCTGAGGTCCCATTGGTGGATCCGGGTTAAATTTTAATCTCTGGGGGATTGGTTGACACATGATCCTCAGCATTAACTTCCATAAATTTAAAGTTTGCACAGAGAGATGGAAATGTAAAAACGCTGAGCTGGCGTGCAGCCGCAAGGAAAATTGAGAAGAAACATAGGAGCGCTGATCGCTGAGAGTCAGGCTAGAATGATTAATTTAAATAATCCTCCCCAGGATGTATAGATGAGAAATTGTTGACTGCGCAATAGGGTCATTTCCGTGATTTTGAGAACAATTATTAACATAACTAAGAAAACCTTTCATATGAACATGGGTTAAGCAGTGTGAAAAATGGATTTTGCAAAGAAGAACAGAATGCAAAACGATATTAATTCCAACGTTCACAGCTGCTTGGCAAGGATAAGTGCGCGCCTTGGTATTTGTTTACTGACCACGCACGTTCGTAACATGTCACCTCAACCTCTCGTGAGCCAAGAATTCAGTTTGTTAATTTTGAAGATTATTCCCCGATGGCGCTTGATAATAATTAATATGCACTTATGTACCCTTTATTTGATCCGCCACCATATTTGTACTTCTTGATGCCCAAAGTTCACCCATTGGTAACAAACGATTTTTCTTGCATTATTTTAAAATAGATTTTTTTCAAGTTACAGTATATTTATGCAACAGTTTTTAGTTAATTTATACTCATTATTAGAGAGATTTTTTTTCAAATTATTTTCTTTTTTACTTATTTTATACAAACATAAGAACGAGAGAGAGAGAGAGAGAGAGAGAGAGAGAGAGAGAGAGAGAGAGAGAGAGAGAGAGAGAGAGAGAGAAAGATATATATATATATATATATATATATAGAGAGAGAGAGAGAAAGATAGAGAGAGAGAGAGAGAGAGAGAGAGAGAGAGAGAGAGCAGAGGAAGAAGAACTCAAGAAGATGTCTTTGATAAATAAAAAATAACACTGAATGTCTTCCTACGTATTTAAGATGATAAATATGGACAAGGAAAAGGAAAATGTAATGAAATAGAATGAAAGACAATAAGAGAAATGAGGAAAAGAAAAATGAAGAGGGACATAGGCCTATATATATCAGTCTGCTGTGTGCTGGTGTTTTTTTAATTTTTTTTATATGATATTACATTATCGTATTTGTTTCAGTGGTGCTTTTCCCAATGGTATGCCTTTATATTACGCAAATACAATGTATTCATGTCAACTGCTGATGAGCCAATTCCACTGCTATTTAAATAACGTTATAAACATCGCCTATTGTCCAGCCTGAGTTTTTATTTGTCAGCAATAAAATCAAATTATAAGCAACCCGCTGCTTGTGATTAAAGATAAGACTATTTAATCTGATATTTGATGGTTTCTACGATTGGGATACCTGGTCAGCAATCCTACATCAGTCTGACCAAAGATATTACGAGGTATCCATAGATATATATGTATTTGGTATCTTCCGTTCGACTACCTAGGATTTTACCCTCAAGTTTGCTCCTAGGAATGACGTCGTTCCGATACACGTAACCCTGCTGGACACGAACGACATCACACTACAACCAGTTTGATGTAGGAAATCTATCCATGCGATAACCCTATTGAATCCTACCTATGCAAATCTACGTCATATTGACAATTGACTTAGAGATACTTCTGCATTACACATACATAACATTATATTATTATCTCTACTTTCCAATCTTTTATCATTTCTTTTTGGATATTTTTATATGTCATATAGGTAAAATTTTAGTCAATAAATAAATTATTTTCCCAGCTTATGAGATCTACTGCCCATTAATGCATGGAAACTGATTCAGTATTCCTACTCTCAAGCTGTGTGTTCTTTTGTTTCTGTTATCCATCTGCCTGGCCAGTCATCCCGCCACCATACTCACACCTTTATTACCATGCATTCCCTCAGCCAATGTTCCACTGGAATCTTACTTTCAGTTTTGTCCATACTTTTTTTAAAAATTCATTTTCTTCCATCATCATTCTTTTTATATGCTCCACTCATCCTATGATCTCTCCCTATCACCACCTACGTTCTTGTTGGGTCTGTCTCCATTTTCTGAAAAAACGGATATCTTTTTAGTACATAGAAGAGGTATAACAAATGCACACATTGGCACTTATTTAAAATGCGTTGTGACACTTGTGACGCTGTTTCTCAGTTCTTATTAATTTAAACTCCTTATCATGATACTAAAGCTGCAAACGTTCAAGGTCGAATTTCTCAATTGTGCAAAAAGTGGAGTTGGAAAAAACAAGAACTAAGATCTGGATACTATGTCCAGTCATCTATCCAGTCCACCCTTCCCCATTACATAGCCAAGAAAAAACAAAAACATTATAAATACTCTCTATACCAAATTACTTTATTTAACTGTCAGTTTATGTGTTGAAAGGTGTACAAATCTACCACACAGACCCACTACTGTAGGGCACACACCATCAAACTTCAAACCATTACTGGGGCACCAGCCACTCACAAACCCTAACAATTACAAAGGAATTGAAAGTGACCAAAAAAAAAAAAAACAACAGTCAGCATTTTAGATGCCAAAAAATTGAGGAAAAAAGAAATGAGTCAAATTTGCCCCTCCTCCCCCCAAATTCTGTTTCCTCATCCAGTACATCAGTTTTCTCCCCTCATTTCTTGTTAAATTCATCTCTATTTTTCTATCCATTTCTTCATCTTCCAAGGCTGCCTTCATGTTGCTCTCTGTTTCCTTTCATATTATTATGTAGACATATCAATGTATGTACATGTACATATAACCAAATCCTCATTCCCTCCTTTCCTGCCATCTCTATTCCTTCTTTATCCCTTTGAGGGCGATGTCTTAACACCACAAGATTTAAATGCAAATCCTGTAAAGCCCTAACAATATCCAGGGAACTAACAACAGTCCCATGGATACTGTGGATCACAAACTGCCATCCAACACCATAACAATATTACAGCATAAATAAAAAAAAATTTTCACTAAAAATGTGCAAGTATCAATAATTTAGTATCTCATTACAATTAGCAAATTTTTTCAAAACACATACACACATACACACACACAAAAAAAAGCTGCGCCCTCATCCCCTCCAAAATCCCCCTAAAATATTACTCAGAAAACTGGCTACAAAATACAACAACTGTGCTAAAATTAGAGTGACAAGACCTGAAAAGAGCCTGAATCGAAAGAAGATTACTTTCCCTCCTACCCTAGTAAAAGAGAGAAAGAGTATGAGGTTACAACAATATATTAAAGCTATTCAACTCTTGAAAAGACATTTAGTTTTACGCTGGGCAGTGGTAACAATAATGGTCACAACATTAGCCAACTCTGTCAGTGGACGTTAGAATAAAGCATGATATCAATAAAAATTTTTAAAAAAACAAGAAAAATAAATTAACAACAAAACTGACCCTAAAAATGCAGGGCATAAACAGGACAAATCTCCAGAGAGTGTAAATGCCGTTCTATGATCCAAAACAACAACAATAACAACAAATTTCCTGTGACTACGAACAAGTTTATCTGTGAAATTAACCATTATTAGATTAGGCTATATACATCATCAGGAATCCATTAAATGCAATGCATGCAGATCAACTACTACAGCACTTTGCTCACCTATCAACCCAATCTCACGACACATACCTAGACCAGGGGCAAAGTTAAAAGATAAATAATATATATGTACCACTATGTGGGATAAATAAAACTATTATCTGTGCATTAAGCTGGGTCAAAAATGTTCCTACACTGACAGGGGTCAAGTTAAGAATTTAAGAAAAGCACCCCATCCCTGCATCAAGGAAGGGTGAAGGAAAGTACAACAGGCATGCAGGCACCTTGTAGTTACATGCATACGAATTAGAAGTATGAATGATTTACCACCATCTCTCTCCCCAACAAACCCAAATTTAACAACAAAACAGCTTCTTTTATCTTTTTTGCTAAATTTCGCTAACCCTTTGTGATCTCATTATCACTAACCCAAGACAGCTCTTGTCAGGACTGCAACAACAGTTCTGACTGAGGGCTCAAACAGCCCTTTTGAGGGCCAAAGGAAAACAAGAAGGAGATGAGGAAAAACAAGACACGCCAAATACAAACAAATAACTTCTAACACCAACAAAAACGAAAAAAAATGAAGCAAAAATAAAAATGATGTGCAAGTGCTAAGGGCACTGACCCTCATAACCCACAGACATCTATACAAATTATCATAGGAATGATAATATTACTGCAGTTAACAGGGGGTATTTGCAAAGAATAAAGATCTGAACATTGGCAAATATACAAGCATTTTGCACTCTGCCTGAAAGTTTAGATGTCTTTCAATATACATGTACACTCTCTTTTCTCCCTCCCAATATAAATGAATAATGAACCATAAGAAATACAAGAACAAGAAAGAAGACTACATTTTCAGATAGTATAAACAATAGCACAGAGAGAGAGAGGGAGAGAGAGAGAGAGAAAGAGAGAAAGAAAAAATGAGAGAGAAAGAGAGAGAAAGAGAGACAGACAGACAGATCGACAGACAGAGACAGAGAGAGACATGGAGAGAGAGACACAGAGAGATCTACAATAGTTACAGGCATGTCAAAGTATAAAATATTTCATTTTTGGGAAAATGCTTAAATTTAACTCTACACTGTTCTGTATGATCATTATCTAACTTAAATAGTGGGTAGATGATTTTGATATGCATAATGTACAAACAGGGTCCAACAAACAGAAACAACATACATCACAACTGGCTGGAATGATTGTCTTCAGCATTGAGGTCAGGGATTTTGATCAGTTTAAAATGGACAAGGGAGACAACTCATTTGAAAAAAGGAAGACAACTGCATTACAATACATGCACATGTCATTGTATTACACATGATCTGTCAATTTCTTTAAATAACAAAAAGAACGAGCTGGCGTTGAAGTTCTGCAAAGACGCTAGTCATATTATATACAATAATAAAAAGGAAACATACAATTTTTCAGTAATCTGGAAACTTAAAGAACTCGTTTTTGTTGATCATCTTGCATTGCTAATAATTGTCAACATTTATGTTCACCTCTCAAAATATAGATTCATTGAAACCTTTGCCTCTACTCCCTTGACTAAAAGTAGTTCCCTTCTTCTTCCGAAAAGAAATAAAGAATCATACAATTTATGATAATATTGTTGAATTCTGAAATGATTAAACACTACTACCGACCCCCCCCCCCCCCCCTAAAAAAAAGAAAGCCCCAAACCACTCAAACTAACTAAATGTCATATTTGCAGATCTGTGATGTGTTTAAGGTACAAATGACACTGCTCACGATCTTGGTTCTTGTTTTCAGAAAAAAACACAAAAAGATCCTTCAGTACATGGAAGAGGTATAACACATGCACACTTTGACACTTGTTTGAAATGCATTGTAGCATTTATCAAGCTGTTTCACAGTTCTGATTCATTCTAACTCCTTATCATAATACTAAAGCTGCAAACGTTAAACAACGAATTTCTCAGTAATGCAAAAAAATGGAGTTGGAACGTACAAGAACTAAGGTGTCGTAGTAAGCTGTACTCACAGAATACACAGTCACACACATAACAATTTTTCAATACATGCTAATACTATTTGAGACAATTTCAACATGTAACTGGCTTTGTCCATCCTATTTCAGCAACATTAAAACATTGCTAACTATATAACTCTGGTTTGATTAACAATCCGGAACAAGACAATAAATAAACTTCACACAATCACAGTTTCGTTCTTGTGATTTGTCTCTTCAAAATAATAAACCCATTTGCTATACACATATATAATATGTATACTGAGCCATGACACTATTTTTTAAAAGCAACACTAAAATTCAAAGCAACAGTTCCACAACAATGAACCACCAAAGTTTAGTTGAAACCAATAACCACTCCTTAAAGTAGCTTTGACCATAAAAAAAATTACACACAAAAATGGTGTACAGAGACTTTTGAAGGTTAAATGAAAAAAAAAAAAAGAGTGTTGAATTTGAAAGTCAGGTTCCTGCAATAAAATTAGGTGAAAATTTTACGAACACTGTTTTGTCTTTGGCTACATACAGAAATAAGTATTTACGATATTAGTATTACCAACTGAAAAAAAAAAAAAAAAAGGCTAAACGTGCAGGATCGTGCATGAATATTTATTTACAGTTTATCATATTTTAATGATATCTAAAAGTGTTGAATGTCTATATAATGGTGTATCAGAAATGTGTGTATATTTCATGAAAAGATATTAAAATAAGACTCAGCAAACATTTTATTGAAAACACAAGTTGATGAATGTTGACTCCCCTGAGCAGAACTAAGGAAAAGTCTATGTCTTTGAAACTGTACAATGCTAAAGTACCAAAGTATTGGGAATGAAACAGTGTGGGCTGCTTTACTTGAAGATATTTCTTAAAAGACAGATTCACTTGGGTGAAAGAAAAAAGACTGAGAGCTGAAGTCAGTCCTGGCTCACTCCTGGTTGTCAGGACCTGAGCCAATCGTACACAAATGAGAAAGAAATGAACAAATGAAATGGTAGCAGGCAGAGACACTGAAAGTCTTGATGTGACAAAAAGTGAAAATGAATGAAGGTGGCCAACTGAAGGAATGTGTAAAAAGACAAAATGCTGAACTAGGTCTGACTAATAAATGAATGGATATTAAAAATACCTGTAACTAAACAACCATAAATCTGCCATGGGAACACAAAATGGCACAATGAAAAAAACAAAACAAAAACCAGAACAAAGAAATGCACATTTAGATATGGGGAGAGATTGAGAAAAGTTGAGAGCGCAAGCTAACAGTTTGTTTGAGACAAGATGAAATATTATTCAAAGTCCAAGATGAAAAAGACATGCCAAAGCGTGAGAACAAAAAAGTGACAAAAATGAAAGAATGACAGAATGCGTAAATTAATAATCAAATGAGCAAAAATATGTGATGTAAGATGTTTAACAGTGTCTGATAAAATTATCCTCATGGCACAGGTGTTTTTTGAACGATGAATTCTAAGGATAGAGGTTGATGGAAAAAGAGAGAGACATAACAGCCTTTTCAAGTTTTATCAATTAAAGTTTTCCAGGCTGAACAGGTGGCATTATAATTTGCAAATAATCAACCTAACAAATGAATAATTATCTCTGCATGTGATACATGCATTCTCCACCTCTTCAGTAATAAAGTGTGACTTCTCGCTCTGTGATGAATGGAATGAGCGCAAGAAATATTAATGTAATAAAAAATTACAAAAGTAAAATCTGATTTCAAAAAAGAAAGGACAAGTCTGTTATAATGTTATATGCTGAGTGTTTTCCATGTTTCCTGGATTTGTGTACTATATTCAAAGAAGAAGAGATGCTTGAGAGCAGGGCTAGTCTGGCACTTTTGTGGAGAAGTTCATAAAGTGCTTCACATATATAACTAAGCAAGCACGAATAGTAGGAAACTTCTTTAGAAGAGTGATAAGCTACTAAGTAATGTGAAGTTATCTAGTTCACAAGAAATATCCCGCACATACACATTTGATATAAATATAGCAAGAATTAAATAGGAAAATGAATCAACAAAACAAACCTAATATGTAAAACTGAATCTGTGAATAAATAAATTCATGAAAACATTGACGCTCTGTTCATTTGAAAGTCCAAAATGACAATGGTCTGTCTGCCTTATGAGTCCGTGAAATTGTTTTGTTCTGATTCTTCATTCAACCAGTCTTTTCATTTGTCGAACTCGGACTATTGTTGTAAGAAAACCTTAACATTTTTAATGTGAAACCATTACTTTAAAAAATTTTATAAGCTTTACAAATAAAGCAGACTGAATAAAATTCTATTGTTTTTAAATTCTGAAAACAGGAGTTATGGAGGTTGTAAAAGTAAATGCTCACTAAAATTTTACTTCAGTTTTTTGGAAAGAGAAAACAGGTTCAGAAAAAGTGGAAGGTATGTCATCATTTTTTTCCCTGCCTGAGCACATTATGATATGTAGTGAGAGTGTTATAGATAATAGAGTCTGGAATTTCATTGTCATAGTATTCATATCAACAACAACAACAACATCAACCAACAAATTAATTAACAAGTAAACTGCCACAAACTGAATTGAAGTTCGCATTAATCCAATATGCTTCTGCACTCATTTCTGAGATTTCTTTTTTTTTTCCTATGGATCATAACAGTCTTGTCTGTAGGAAGGATAATACAATTTGATCTCTGTCATAGCCTTTGGAATTTTGTGCCGACAATATAAAGCCATATAAGAAATTATTTTCCGCTGAGTGCAACTATTCTAAGCATATAGAAATATAACAAGATAAATAGAAAGTATAGTGAATTAAAAAACACAACAACAACATTTCTGTTTGAATTGATATGATTAGTTTGCTTTTACCTGCCCATTAAGTCAACATTTTCTTTGCTTTAGTCAACATGATGACATGAGTAACTTAACTACTGGGTAAATACCAATTCTAAAACGAAGATAATAGTTCTAACTTTGACCCTGCACTTATTGACATTTTACTCTAAAGAAGGCATGGGTTACCTTTCATTATAGTAAGGGCCAGACCTGAAAAATGTGAAGATGCAGAGGGCTGGATACTCTCACTTCATATTGAAACCCACTTATAATATAACAAAATGTTGTTTATTGGGACCAGTTGGCCTGCTGACTTGAGGAATACACAGATGTGATTTCTGAAGTTGGGTTGCAATCATCAATTGAGGTGCAGAATGAAATTTCCTACCACACTTTTTAACTCCACTCAAGAAATTGTGTTTTCTTTTTTTCCCGCCTCAGAATGCCAGAACACTTTCACCTGTTCAACTTAGTTGTGGGTCAAAATCAAGGACAGTATTAAAAATATTGTGCACTTCAAAAACTTTTAAAATATGCCCAAGTACATCCCTGCCTCTTTCTATACATATTAAGATATTTTGTAGCAGTTAAAAAGTCTTTCATGATTACATTAAAGTCCTTATTTCCTTTATGAAAGGAAGCTAATTTTTAAATAAATATTTCTTGTTGTCTGGGGAGTGGGTGCTTATGCGTGTTATTTGTGTTCTTTTGTATATCTCAGTGACCAATGTGTGAAGTAATTTTCAATCAACCTCAAGGGCCGACCAAAACTGCTTGGTTGGCAGGACCTAGCCTGCATGCTGTAGATTGCTCATGTCTGCTCCAAACTTGTTTCATTGGTGAAGTTAATTTCAGTCCATAACTTTGTGGAAAGTTCCTTCTCACAAAACAATACAAATTGCAGCAAAAACAGTTTTTACAACTGAAACACTGAATTAACAAATATAACTCCATATCCTCAAACAACCCATGTGTGCTGGCAATAGACTAGTTACTGCTCATGTCATAGCTCGATGTGACAAAGTTAAAAATCACAGTTTTGTTATCTCTTGTTATCTCTGATGTTCAAGCTCAGTGGGCATTTCCTATTTGGTGTAAGAAGAGTTTAATTTAAATCTACAAAAGTTAACCATAAGATGCAGGATGTCAATAACTACAGCTGGGATTATGAAAAAGTACCAATTTGATTTTGGTGTGTAATATTTCTTTTGCATGGCCACAGCAAAAGAATAAATTATCACATTACTTTAATCAACCTGTGAACCGTTTCCATTAGCAAAGCCATTTGTAACTAGGAGCTTGTTCTGGGCATCATTTGAGGTGTACTCCATGTCTCTGTCCATGGTGGTGTCCAGGGGAACCATGTGATGGTCATTGAAAGCGACTTCCATCAGCTGTTTCCCCTCAATCCTGGTCTCCAAGTGACTGAGGAACTCATCCTCCTGCAGGATAACCCTGTCCATGTCCTCATCAGGCCTGAGCTGATGTCGTTTTAAGTGAGGTGTAGTCAGTAAGCGCAGCCGCTGAGGGATACACAGAACAAATACCATTTTACCTCTTTCAGTCGCTACAAAATTTAAAGTATGGCTGATCTTACACCAGGGCCACACTACATCACCCAGCCAGCAATCCTACACAGTGACGGATCTACGATGAAATTAATGAAGCTTAAGCCCAGGGCTCCTAATCCTGGAGGGGCTCTGAAGAAACTTTTTTTAATGCCTGAATTTTTCAATGAAATTGTGCTCACTGTATGGCCCATTTTCAAGGGCTCCATCCCATCACCCCGTTTGCCACCATTTACACCTCAAAGTCCTTGCAAGGACAGCAAATGCCCTTTGGACCTTGTTTGATGTTTGATTTAGTAAATCAGCCCTTCCAGTACTCCAACCAACCACATGGAAATCCTAAACATGCCTATGTGGGATTGACACAGGGATGCTGGCTAGAGAGTTTCCTTGTCTTTATTAAAATCAGCAAAATGTTGTTGAATGGCCCTCAATCTACAAAGTCTTAATAGCTGGGAAAGTTATTAAATCCTATAGCCTACCTCTCTCAGTGTCCCAGGAGTGACCAGCAGTCTCTGGACCACAAATATCGGGATCAATATAACACTGACCAGTGCCAATACCCAGCCAGTGCCGATGGCCCAGGGTGGATACTCATAAGTGATAAATTTTCGTTTGTAGCTCAGCTCAGAATAACTGATACAGCCCAGAACGAAGATTGTCTGTAAACAAACAGAGAAATAAATTCTGAAGTAACTGGTATCCTACAAAGATACTTGTTCTGAATGCAAAGCTAAGATCAAAATCACATCATAGGATGGTGGACATGTGTGCCTTTGATGTGGTATTTAATACAGTACTGTTACAGATGCTATGATACCAATCTCCCGACAGCAGAAAAATAAACTTATATCTTATCTTATCTTATAATAAAGTCTCAGCTCTGCCCACTCTTAAGAGATAGCAATTCAAAATCAATAGTGAGAAAACTGTCATCTTTTCATTATAACCAGAACTGTGGTGCTGTTATTATTTCCAAACAGCACATGAAAATGTCTGTCATAACCAACACTACACTGCTGACTGAAATCTGTTATGTCATTGAAATTAATGTTGGGTGAACTACGAGTGGCTAATGTGGTTACTGCGTGGGTTCAATAATAACTCCCTTAAGGATACACAGGATTAACAAACACAGGGTTCTGCTGGCAATCCTATTTATTCAAAAAGCCTAACAACGGTATCACTACCAAACAAAAAAAGCCCAAAAAAAAGAAACCCCGAAAAAGAAGCCCAAAAAAAGAAGAAGCCCATAAAAAGAAGCCCAACCAGCCATAAGCTGGAACAAGAGAAAAAGACAAAAATATGATTAGGATATAATGACAACATTAATCAGGCAATCAATGGTGGACATACATAGTAATAGTATTAAGTATTAAATCAAACAACAACAACATACATGTAATATAGAATTTAAGCAATAACCAACTGGATATGGATGCATGGAATAAAATAGCGCTAAGGTTAATGAATAACAACTACAAGTGGCTATATCATATACACAAGGAGTTTCCTAGTACACTGGCAACATAAACTAATTAATGTACTAATCAAAGTATGAAGGACATAACAAATGAAGGGGCAAGAACACAATAGTTTCGCTCCACTGAGCCGGTGTACAACCCATCCAGAGTGGCCATTCCATTTAATAACGCAGTGGCCAACATGGCCCACTGACCGTCCATAACACAGACGCTGCATCCCAATGCAGGCCATCCTCATAGGCCCACTCCCATTATTAGTACTAACCCGCCCCAGGGCTATTGTATTGGTTACTTCCCTTCCCAATCGATACTGAAGGGTCATGCCCTTCGACCTTAGCCGCGGAGCTATGCCGCCAGGCTAACATGTGTATGACACACCACTAGATACATAAAGTAATGTGTACATTCCTTAAAATGAAACTGTCCTTCACACACTTACGAAACTCATAGAAGCATAATACATCTGGATAACTATAATGCATGCACATGATATATATATATATGTCGGCGAGACTCATTGCAACATGTGTAGACTCACTGAAACATTGTTCATCCACCGCCGCACATAGAACAATCCTGGGGCTCACCCATGTGAGGCCCAACTAATATTATACATCCCCAATACCTGTAATTAATTACACATCTTAAACACTAAACACGCAATCACAATCACACTGCTCTCTATAGCATAGTGGTACTGGCAAGGTACACAAATACCCGTAATACAATCAAGCGTATAGTGCCGCTCGCTGTAACATAAGCCATCCACATCAACATGTCAGGAAATCCTCACTGCCTACCACAACAAGGCAATGCTACACATACACTATATATATGCACACAAGCAAATCTTGATAGCTTGGTTAGCGAGCCATCATTATCATCTAGCACCGCAAACGTTAACTTTGACAATAAAGTCACAATATCAAGACACTGTACTGCAAAGCGCATCTTACACGAATAATGACAATGGCAATTACCGTTGAGCCGGACTCATAATGGTCTCTGTAGATCAGCATTCTCTACGCGGCATCCAAGAAAGGGGGGGGGGGGTGCGCAAATTAAAGTCACTTCTAATATAATATTCTCCAACTTACCCAAAGTTTCTCTGCTACTGGCGCAACTGGACTAGGCCATGTCTTGGGCGAGGCGCGCCACGGCAGGCCGCCGCCGGCCTAGCTTCACCGTGCTGTCGGCTCTTGTCTCCTGCGTCTATGATGGAGTGTGTTGACCACTCGAACCGCATCTTATTTATGAGCCCGCGCGGACGTCCGAGAGAGCTATTACGTAGCCCGTGTTGCACAAGTGAAAGGCTCGGACATGGAGTCCAGCCCGACAACATAACCGGTTAGGGTCCTAACACAATCGAATTTACAGTACGGTTAAAAGGGTGCACACAAAAGTCAATTGGGTATCCCAGTAAACTGCAGAAATTACTCTAACGTCCCCTCCAGCAATAATTGAATAAATTTGACCCAGGTTGGATTTACCGGGGATAACATGCGTCTAACTCGTGGTTTGCTTTAAATCCGAGACCCTCTTATTAATTATTTCAATAGGATATGTGCATCAAAGTACAACAAAATTGGTACCATTATAAATTGGAAACTTGCTGCTAAAATTCTAACTGACTACTTATACCAGAAACCCGGTAATAGTTTTAATATAAATTTTCAAAGTGTCAGGACTAACAACATTCGACAATTTTGTGCGGGATACTTTCGTCCATTAATACGACGTATCTCCATTGATAACAAACGTTATCATGAGTACCTATTTTGTACCGATAGGGTATTGTCTACTCTCAAAAATGAATTCGGGTTCCCGTCTTTCTGTCGGTGGATAACAACGAAGGAGCGAGTTGTAAGAAACTTAAAGCCATGATATAAGAGTTGGAAGCCCGGTGGTCAAAATTTCCAATTGACCAATCAAAATGCGCGCTTTTCACCGTGATGTGAATAACGGGTCCCGCGCTAGTATTACAAGGGAAATAATCCAATTAATGGTGCTCGGCCAAGTGTCCATAAACTACTATGAGTGGCCGTCCCTCACTCACGCACTAGAGCTACCATGAAAGCACATTAAAAATAAAAAGTCGTTCATCCTCTCACATTCTCCCCTGCTAAGTCACGTAGTCCCTTACGTGACACATACATCAATTCAAAGGTTTACAAAAGACCACTGAAGGTACAATCAAACTCTAAGGGGCTATGATACCATCACTTAGAGTAGAACAATTGCAAAATACACACAGTGAACCGAAGTACAACAATGGTCCATCCTCTTTATAACTACTAACAGGTGGCGTGAACCGGCTAAGTTACTACTGGCATCCTGAAGATGTACACAACAGTCTCAGCTCTGGCTGTAGTAAGTTACATCATATGGACAAAACAACAGGTCCCAGACCTGCAACGGTGGTCCCAGACCACTATCAGGGTTAACGTAGGGTCGAACAGTACAAAAAAAGACAATATGCTATAAGGGCACTAGTGCAATGAAAAAGGTAAGGTCAACACAGGCATTAAAAGTCATCGTAACTAAGCTGTGGAGAAAGCTAACATGGGCATACTCTCCAACTTAAAATCTGGAGGCGGGGCTCCCTTGGATTCGGTGGTCTATCATCTGGCCTGATGGAAACTCGGGGGGGGGGGGGTCTTGATGGGTGCGCTCCCCTGCTCTTTCTGCACTCACAGTCAATGTCTAATGTTAATCACTAATAAGAGTCAGAGGTCCAATCTCTGGGGTTGTCTGTGTGGGCGGCTGGACCGTCGCACAGGAGGTAGGCGTTGGGAAGTTGTCATCCCAGGTTGAGGGTCCGGTCGGGCTGCAGGTGGCTGGCCAGGGTGGTGAGCCGGGAAGTACCAGACATCGGTCGACGCAGGCAGTGGGGGCGGATGTTGCGGATACGTGTAGATTGCGGGATGAAATACACGCAACGGGTCCCTGTTGACTGCAGTGGGATGGGTGGTGTACACAGGACTGGGATACAGGTCCTGAATCTTGAGTTGATGTTGGAGGGCGTTGGTCTTCGTGACCCCCTGGTTCCTATGGGGTGGGGCAGGGGTTGGCTGGCCGGCTGGGCTTCAAACTAAAAATTTCCATGGCTGGGTCTTCTACACTACAAACTAACCCTTCTGTGTATCCCACTTCTTGACACCAGAAAATGTTGGATTGACTAATGGACCGAAGTATCCCACTTCTGACACCAGAAAATGTTGGGTGAACTACGAGTGGCTAATGTGGTTACTGCGTGGGTTCAATAATAACTCCCTTAAGGATACACAGGATTAACAAACACAGGGTTCTGCTGGCAATCCTATTTATTCAAAAAGCCTAACAACGGTATCACTACCAAACAAAAAAAGCCCAAAAAAAAGAAACCCCGAAAAAGAAGCCCAAAAAAAGAAGAAGCCCATAAAAAGAAGCCCAACCAGCCATAAGCTGGAACAAGAGAAAAAGACAAAAATATGATTAGGATATAATGACAACATTAATCAGGCAATCAATGGTGGACATACATAGTAATAGTATTAAGTATTAAATCAAACAACAACAACATACATGTAATATAGAATTTAAGCAATAACCAACTGGATATGGATGCATGGAATAAAATAGCGCTAAGGTTAATGAATAACAACTACAAGTGGCTATATCATATACACAAGGAGTTTCCTAGTACACTGGCAACATAAACTAATTAATGTACTAATCAAAGTATGAAGGACATAACAAATGAAGGGGCAAGAACACAATAGTTTCGCTCCACTGAGCCGGTGTACAACCCATCCAGAGTGGCCATTCCATTTAATAACGCAGTGGCCAACATGGCCCACTGACCGTCCATAACACAGACGCTGCATCCCAATGCAGGCCATCCTCATAGGCCCACTCCCATTATTAGTACTAACCCGCCCCAGGGCTATTGTATTGGTTACTTCCCTTCCCAATCGATACTGAAGGGTCATGCCCTTCGACCTTAGCCGCGGAGCTATGCCGCCAGGCTAACATGTGTATGACACACCACTAGATACATAAAGTAATGTGTACATTCCTTAAAATGAAACTGTCCTTCACACACTTACGAAACTCATAGAAGCATAATACATCTGGATAACTATAATGCATGCACATGATATATATATATATGTCGGCGAGACTCATTGCAACATGTGTAGACTCACTGAAACATTGTTCATCCACCGCCGCACATAGAACAATCCTGGGGCTCACCCATGTGAGGCCCAACTAATATTATACATCCCCAATACCTGTAATTAATTACACATCTTAAACACTAAACACGCAATCACAATCACACTGCTCTCTATAGCATAGTGGTACTGGCAAGGTACACAAATACCCGTAATACAATCAAGCGTATAGTGCCGCTCGCTGTAACATAAGCCATCCACATCAACATGTCAGGAAATCCTCACTGCCTACCACAACAAGGCAATGCTACACATACACTATATATATGCACACAAGCAAATCTTGATAGCTTGGTTAGCGAGCCATCATTATCATCTAGCACCGCAAACGTTAACTTTGACAATAAAGTCACAATATCAAGACACTGTACTGCAAAGCGCATCTTACACGAATAATGACAATGGCAATTACCGTTGAGCCGGACTCATAATGGTCTCTGTAGATCAGCATTCTCTACGCGGCATCCAAGAAAGGGGGGGGGGGTGCGCAAATTAAAGTCACTTCTAATATAATATTCTCCAACTTACCCAAAGTTTCTCTGCTACTGGCGCAACTGGACTAGGCCATGTCTTGGGCGAGGCGCGCCACGGCAGGCCGCCGCCGGCCTAGCTTCACCGTGCTGTCGGCTCTTGTCTCCTGCGTCTATGATGGAGTGTGTTGACCACTCGAACCGCATCTTATTTATGAGCCCGCGCGGACGTCCGAGAGAGCTATTACGTAGCCCGTGTTGCACAAGTGAAAGGCTCGGACATGGAGTCCAGCCCGACAACATAACCGGTTAGGGTCCTAACACAATCGAATTTACAGTACGGTTAAAAGGGTGCACACAAAAGTCAATTGGGTATCCCAGTAAACTGCAGAAATTACTCTAACGTCCCCTCCAGCAATAATTGAATAAATTTGACCCAGGTTGGATTTACCGGGGATAACATGCGTCTAACTCGTGGTTTGCTTTAAATCCGAGACCCTCTTATTAATTATTTCAATAGGATATGTGCATCAAAGTACAACAAAATTGGTACCATTATAAATTGGAAACTTGCTGCTAAAATTCTAACTGACTACTTATACCAGAAACCCGGTAATAGTTTTAATATAAATTTTCAAAGTGTCAGGACTAACAACATTCGACAATTTTGTGCGGGATACTTTCGTCCATTAATACGACGTATCTCCATTGATAACAAACGTTATCATGAGTACCTATTTTGTACCGATAGGGTATTGTCTACTCTCAAAAATGAATTCGGGTTCCCGTCTTTCTGTCGGTGGATAACAACGAAGGAGCGAGTTGTAAGAAACTTAAAGCCATGATATAAGAGTTGGAAGCCCGGTGGTCAAAATTTCCAATTGACCAATCAAAATGCGCGCTTTTCACCGTGATGTGAATAACGGGTCCCGCGCTAGTATTACAAGGGAAATAATCCAATTAATGGTGCTCGGCCAAGTGTCCATAAACTACTATGAGTGGCCGTCCCTCACTCACGCACTAGAGCTACCATGAAAGCACATTAAAAATAAAAAGTCGTTCATCCTCTCACATTAAGTGAGTAAATAAACATCAAACTATTTCCACCAATGAGAAATGATTTGATTTCAGTATCATTGTCACCAACACCATCACCACCAACATCACTACCATGCCTAACATTCTCACCATTTTCATCATCACAACTATCATCATCATCATTACTACCATCATTAGAATCATCTCCAACACCACCACCATCATTATCACACCCGACAGTTTCAACACCATCATTGTCACAACTACCATCACCATCATTACCACAATCATCACCACCACCATCATCATCACCACGTCCAACACTTTTGCCATCATCGTCATCACAGCTATCATCACCACCATTATCATCACAACCTTAGTGACCATCATTACTACCATCATTACCATCATCACCACCACCAACAACACCAAAATCACCCACCTATAACAAAAAGAAAATATGTGAAAAGACCAAATTCCTGAAAAAACAAAATTTTCTATGGAAATTAAGATCGGCCATTTTTCTGCATTCAATTAAAGCATTTTGTTTGAAATTGTCTTGGAAATATTTCCTATTCATTTTTCAAAGAGCTACAAAAATTTTACCAACAAATTTCACCTTTAGCCCTATTTTGTCAGATATATGGTAACTTACCATTGTAAAAAGTGGAGTGAGAAAACACCAGAAAATTTTGACTACATAGCTGAAAATGGCCACAAATCTTTGATTTTGAAAACCAAACATGATGACCAGATTACTTGTGAAGCGACCAATTCCTGAAAACACAAAGCAGAACACAGAATGAGAATTTAAAGTAAACTATATATAAATATGTATAGTCATGCCGAATTTAAAACATGGTATTTCTTTGAACAGCTGCATCGTCCAGTCTGAAGCTAACTGATTTTTACAGCTGCTAATATGAGAACATGAAATGTGTAAAACATGCTGGATGTTTTGCTTTAATAAACGAATATGTCACTACTTCAACGAAGTAAATAAAAACGAAACTATTTCCACCAATCATGTAAGCAGTTTGCCTTCAGAAATATTAGGTTCATTCCCATGTATATTATGCTACATGAACAACTCAAAACTACACTATCCAGGATCAGCCTGCTTCCAACCTCCCTCTGTTTCTCCTCCAACCACCCTCCCTGTCCTCCCCGCTTTTCTCCCTCACCCCTGGACCTTTTGCAAGAAAGAGGCCTACTTCCTACTACCCTATGATCTCGCACCAATTCTGATTCATCCTCCTTTGGTGCCCATATCTGTGGGAATTGTGTTGAACAGCAATACATCACAGGCTAATGGCTTGGTGGCCTCCCATTCTAGTTCTATAAAATGAACTGAAAAAAAACAACTTTTTCTTGAGAAATAGATCTCTTTGTATTGGTATTTATAAATGGTTGTGCTATGATCTGAGCATCATTTGTAACATGTATACACATTCTGAGAAGTTTTACTCTTTACAGACAGAAGGAAAGACATAAAGAATGAGACTTTCAGGGTTAATATAGATGTTTCAGATCTTACCATATATATAGGCTACCACCACACATTCTATAGCTGCGACCACCAGCACTATCCTGCTTGCAGAGTAGTAATCAAACAATTGAAACACATACATTCCACCCTGAAAGTGAAAAAAAATAAATCCAGGTCACTAAATGATATTTCTTTGATTTGTAAGGACATCACATTTGTTCTTAACCTCTTTGACTGTGTCGTGTGCTGTGAAGTGATAGAATCAATGGTGCAAGTACCCTATTGACTTCCTACTAAAACCATGTAACCTGTAAATTCATGTGCTTTAAATTTTTTGTCAGCATGTCCCGACCTTAGTTCTTGTTTGTTCTATCTCCATTTTCTAAAAAAAAAACTGGACATCTTTTAGCATGTAGAAGAGGTATAACAGATGCACCCTCTGATACTTGTTTAAACTGTTTAAAATGCATTGTGGCAATTATCAAGGTGTTTCACAGTTCCGATTTATTGTAACTCCATAATAATATCATAATACTAAAGCCGCTGCAAATGTTACATTCGAATTTCTCAGCTGTGCAAAAAGTGGAGTTGGAACAAAGAAGAACTAAGGTCACGATATGACAGGGAAGAAATATGCAGCAATGAAGCGATTGAAGGGGTACTGTAGACTGATTCCAAAAATAGCACTCATAGAAAAAAGATCTATTATTACAATATCCTGTAGATAAAGTAAACTCTGCCACAGATGATTGTTTCCAGTGTCAGCCCACCAAATTATGGTCTGGTTTAGTTTGGATTAACAAAAAAGATTCTGTTAGGGAGGAGAACGCCCCATCTATTCTTTATTACAATGTCATGAAGACCCACCATACCAATACATAAGAAAAACATGTCACTAACCATGTGAAAAAACATCCCCCATACGGTTTATAATTTGAAATTCAAACATCAGAACAAAGTAAACATCAACCGTCAATAAAATCAGGGAGGGCATGCACATAAATACAAGATGCCAAAAAATCCGTTTTTATTTTAAATCTCAAATCTGTGGATGTTCTTCGTAAAATCTACACTCACCTCGGTGACCATTGACAGCCCAACAAAGAAACATATGATGCAGACCACAGCTGTGAATATTTCTTTGCGAAAGCGTCGACGCAGAATAGTTGGGTATAAATCCACACAGGCTGTGATAAAACCCTCGACACCAACAAACTATAAAGAGACAAAGGAAATAAAGCATATTATCATGTTTGGAAAAGGGTGAAACTGTTTCAATACAAACTCAAGTAAAATGTATTTATAAGCAGTATCTCAACCCCCAAACCTTCGGCAATACAATGGGTAGGACTGACCTCAAGTTTGCTCATAGGAATGACATTGTTCCCATGTAGATCCTCTGATTAAGACATTATCCTGGCATTGGTTTCATGTTGAAAATGTTTTCATACTTCATTCTAAAAAAATTGGCCGAGGAAGAATGAAATACAAGTACTGGCATATTCAATGAACAAGGTGTCAAGAACAGATTAAGTCCATAAATGCCGTGCTAGGTCACGAGTTCAGTGAGTAAATTTTCACGACTTGTTAATTCTAACCAGCGTAATTTGTCCTTGAGCTGTTCTCGTGAACAATTTGTTTGAAACACTTTTGTTTTAGAGATGGAAAGAAAGTGGGGCGAGATAGAATAAATGTATAGCTAGGAGTGACAGAGCCGTTCTCGACCCCGTGATTTTGATGAACACTTAGAAGGGAAGAGAAGGGGCGAATAAGGATAGATAGTTTAAGACGCTTAGTCGCGTTCAGAAATTCGTGCATAAAATGTAGAAAGCATGAGGGTTTAAAGATTTCAGTAGTTGTTTTGACATTTTAAATTGACCTTGTCTGTATTAGTGCAAGGCCGTAACCGACTTATACAATAGAATAAATTATACTGCGAGCTCAGCTCGGAGCTGACCGCACCAATGAAATCTAGGGATTTGGACGGTAGTTGCAGGTGGCTAGACAGTATAAAAGTCAGCCCAGACATATATCCTGCACTCCATACAGAAAACTCCAATCTGTGCAGGCGTCGGCACGATTCTGCCTGAAGAATCATAAAGTTTGTACGACTCATGTCTAGTCCACTATAGATATTTGAGATGAATCCATATGCCTGAATGAGATATGCCCACCGCTATTGTCCATCGTTCCCTGGTCTCTAACACCAGGGAATAATCGTAAGTGTTTGTCTATTGATGACTCAACCATGAACGAGGAGCTGAACATAAGTTATGTAGTAGGACAGGATTGCCGCATATACTAGGAGTGCTACCCAAGAATGCAAGATAAAGATATATATAGACTTGCAACTAGTATGAATGTATGGCATACACATCTGTGAATTGTGATTGATTTGTCTGGATGAGGCTGGGCATTGCCAGCCCATCCTAGAGTAGATCTCTAGACTTAACTACGTCAGTTTGTATTGACGGGCTCGATTATTATAAGCGTTAGGCACAAATGGCTGAGATGACATTGTCGCCAGAGACCATATTAGTGTATTGATTGATATATATAGTAGGCAGACCAGATCTGAGATATATATAATTAGTACTTAGATTGTTAGTGAGTCAGAAGTATAATAATATTATAGGAATCTAGAGTAGAATTCTAGTGAGGTATTATTGAATTTGGATTTGATGCTGCTGATGTTGTCTTTACTATATAATAGATCTAGACAAAATTGTTAGGGTAATTAATGTAATTAAATTTGTGGCCCTGCAGGTCTGTTTATGAACCTTATTCAGATTGTTCTTAGTGTGTGGCATGGTACGAAAGATTAGATATTAAGTACCTCTCGATTTAAATGCAGTCGAAACCTTAAGTAGACGGATTCCCCCCAAATCCGTAACATTTAGGATAGCAACATCGTAACACAAGGAACAAGGATTTTTACAACAAAGACAGTTAAGGTTGAAAAACTGTTCAAGCCAGTGAGAAGACACATTGCACAACTTAGTTGATCATGCAATTGAAGGAAGATATATTCTTATGTAATGGATGTAATGGTTAAGCCTTTGCATGCTTAAAGCCACCATCACAGCTCAAATTGGCCATGTCTTGAAAACTCTAAATATCTGACTTTTACTGCTATCGATTGTCATACATTACATGTGCAGCATTTACCATTTTCTATGGTATTGTGGGATTTTCATTTTTGTGCAATAATTCTAAAAAATATTGTTTGAGTCAATATTAGCTCTCAGATGGTTAAAACAGACTGACAGATGGCAAAAACAACAACAACAAAAAAAAGCAACAACTGACCAGTAGGATGTAATGCTAACACTCAATAACATACCTGACTGTCCAGACCCAGTAAAATGATCATGATGAAGAAGAGAACTGACCACAGAGGAGCCACTGGCAGCTGAGCTACAGCTTCTGGGTAAGCGATGAAGGCCAGACCTGGACCTGAGATGGTCAAGATGTTTAGAAGTCATCCAAGGAAATAACTGAATTCATTAACAACAATTACAGCAGTTGCAGTAACAGCACCACTACCATCAACATCATATTAAAAAAAAAACGCACAGAAAATCTGTAGGGGTTGCAACACTACTTGGAACAAAGTTAAAATGTAATATTGCTGGCCGTGCCTATCATGAAATCGCCTAAGTGTATTCGCACAGTTACAGAAAACAACAGAACTCTTGTTTGCAAAATGTTCTGTCAATGCCTAAAATGAATTTTAGTTTTCTATTGATTAAAGGGGACTACAATAATTCAAGTGTGTATAACTGAGAATGTATCTAAGGCAGAGAGCCCATGTCAAATAAAGCAACTTTTTTTTTTAACCTCTTCAGTTCAATTAAGTCTTTTGCATTTGTTCGAATTTATGATAGTGCCAGCGATTTGCTGCTTTGTTGCATAAAAATGTCATACTGACACAATTTTCTCTGATAATAATATTCTATTTTCTTTTTATTTGGATATACAGAGGTTGTGACTGCTGTGAGTCAGCAAATAACCCTGAGAGGTTCAATTACTTGTGGTGGCATTCCTGAGCCATGGATAAATCAGTATCAGTTTTCATCACCATAGGGGCCATTCATAAAGTATGAATATCTGATTTTGGCAATTTTTACATGGACTAATTGTTTCATTAGAAACGTGAGTTTTATGATAAATCCAACAAATTGCTTTGTACGGAAAAAGTAAATATAAGGAATCTTTTTTTAATGTATCACCACAACTAAGTTAGAGTTTGTAGAAAGCCCGTCCACTCGGCGACGACGGTGAAATTGTACTGCGAAAAAGCAAGACTAAAGACAGAATATATCAGAACGATAGGACTGAGGGAGATCCTGCCAGAAGCGCCCACTAACCACCCCCTTACCATACCTGAAACGCAAAGTGCACTCTCCAGACCTCCCACCCCTCAGAACACTTTCCATACACTGAAGACAAGCCCCCTTGTCCCTCCGAGCATTATGTACTTTGGGGACGAGCCCTCATAGCCAGAACTGTTTATTGTTAGAGTCCAGGTTTTTATAAAATCTGAGATCAGGCTGCAATTTGAACCGTATCTTTGCCAAGCTAAGAACACATCGTGGGGTATTTGCATTATTGTTGTCTGCGCCCTTTTATGGACTTTGAGCTTTTTTCAGGAAAGTGGATCTCTCAGTCTCAATTTCATTACGGATAAGTGTCATTCCAATCGGTAAAGTTTCGATTTGAAAGGTATTGAACAAAATCCTGATTTTACACAACTCTTAAAACTTTCAAACCTCATTTTCTCGAAATGGCAAAAATGCACATGCAACAATATATAAAATACCCAACGACATTATAGTTGTATCTGTCTGCCCCTACCCGACTCAGCCACTTCTTCCACGGACACACCCTGCCTGTGAGCCATGAAGCCTAGCACAGAGAAAATCACAAGACCGGCCAGGATACTCGTAAAGCTGTTCACCGCTGAGAAGATGATGCTATCCCTGTGGTGACCAAAAAAAAAAATATGCCATGGTAAGAATAGGAAGAGAAATGATATGGTATGGACAGGTAAGTTGTGTTGGGTAAAACAGAAAATGAGAGTAATTGTATTTCTATGAAAAGATGAAAATGTCACATCAAATAACAATGCTAGGGCAAAGTTCCGGGTAGAAGACACTTCCATTGTAAGGTAATCGTATGAGAAATGTACGGTCAGTTCTTGGGGGTTAACAGGAGGAGACTGAAAAGAAAGAATGACTTTGAAAGAAAAAGAGGGGAGAGAGAGACGAACAGACAGACAGAGACGGTTAGAGAAAAGAAACAGAGGGCAGAGAGAATAGCAGGGTTGACTGATAGAAAACAGCACTGCAGGCTGATAGGTAGATTATAACTAATTAGTTCATACCACTCCATCCTGTTTATCTTAAATAACACAAATACTTAGACAGACAGATTGATAAATACAAAGAAAACTAAGACAGGTAGGGCATGAAAAGGTATGAGAATGAATTAGGAAGGTAATGGGTAAATTGAACAGGAGATTTGGCTAGAGTAGAGCACTGAGTTACATCTATTTTGCGTCGGTTTTGACTCCGACTTGAGCTTTCTTTGAATCAACTAGCGACACAGACTTGCTTCAGTCTCACCAACCTAAGAAAGGAAAGAAAGAAGAAGACATTTAACAAAAGTGTCTGAATACCTGAAACAGTTATGGTTGAATTTGTTGTAGCTCCCCAGCGCTGTCAAGGTTCCGAGAGCAATGGAGTAGGAGAAGAAGATCTGAGTGCCAGCATCAACCCAAACCTGTAAGGTGGGGATAGAAAAGACACTGGTATTGCTAAGAGAACATTGTTTTTGTCAGTCCTTTCATGTGGATAGAATAGACACTGGCAATACGAATACAGCATTAAATTTGGTTCCATAAATCCAAACTTATTATTTAGATAGAATAGACCCTGGCATTACGAATACAGCATTAAATTTGGTTCCCTCAATCCAAACCTATTACATTGTATTTAGATAGAATAGACACTGGCCTTACAAATATAGCATTAAATTTGGTTCCATCAATCCAAACTATCATTTAGATAGACTAGACACTGGCATTGCAAATACGACATTAACTTTGGTTACATCAAGCCAAATCTATCATTTGGATAGAATAGGCGCTGGTATTGCAAATACAGCATTAATTTTGGTTCCATCATTCCAAATCTATCATTTGGATAGAATAGGTATTGGCATAACAAATACAGCATTAATTTTGGTCTCATCAATCCAAACCTATCATTTAGATAGAATAGATACTGGCATTACAAATATAGCATTAACTTTGGTTCCATCAGTCCAAACCTTTCATTTGGATAGAATAGATACTGGCATTACAAATCTGGCACTAACTTTGGTCACATCAATCCAAACCTTTCATTTGGATAGAATAGATACTGCCATTACAAATAGAGCATTAGCTTTGATTACATCAGTCCAAACCTTTCATTTGGATAGAATAGATACTGGCATTACAAATCTGGCATTAACTTTGGTCACATCAATCCAAACCTTTCATTTGGATAGAATAGATACTAGCATTACAAATATAGCATTAACTTTGGTTCCATCAATCCAAAACTTTCATTTGGATAGCATAAGCACTGATATTACAAATACAGCATTCATTTTGGTTCCATCAATCCAAATCTATCATTTGGATAGAATATGTGCTGATATTACAAATAGAACATTAACGCTGGTTCCATCAATCCAAACCTATTATCAATATTTTTGGATAGAGAATATGCACTGGCATTATAAACAGAACATTTGACAATGGTTCCATCCACCTTAATCTGTCAGGTGAGAACAGAACTGACCCTGGCATTGCAAACATAGCATTTAATGGTTCCATCGACTAAAACTTGTCACATGGGAATGGAATAGATATTGGCATTAAAAATAGGGCATTTAACATTAGTTCCACAACTCAAACTTGTTATGGGGCTAGAATAGACACTGGTATTACTAATATAGCATGTAATATTGGTACCATCAACCCAAATATTTATATCATAGAATAGTCAGAGAATAAACACTTGCATTACAAATACAGCAATATTATTACTCTCCTATTTTCAATCCTTGCAACACTTCAAACAAATTTCCTTGCCTTAAGTTTGAAGTTAAAACTGAAGTGTTCAAAACGATTAAAAAAGGGAAAAAAAGTACTTGATTAGTCATAAACTAATAGATAAATAATAACAATATTAGATAAAGTCAAGAAAAGTTGCGCCTGATGGTAGCGCTAAGACACGATTACAACAACATTTTAATTCAGTCACCGCAGAGTGAACCTTCTGTTCGTTCCAATACAACTTCAAATTTGAACTTCAAGTATCATTTTGAAATCGCCTTGACATTTTTTAAGCTGACTGTTGTAAGTATGCTTTCTTATAAACACTATGTTTATGGTGCTTACAAATGGGCTGCTGGTCATCTATGCTCTATTGTCTTCACAGCGTAGGCTGCATACGCATCACAGGTAGACCAGATTTGTGCGCAGCTTTTCGATTCATCTTAAATCAAGACTACGAATTTTATTGTCAGGATTTTCCTCTTTTGAGGCTAGACACTTTGTAATTTTCAAAGTAGGAACCACAGTGTGGCAGTTTAATAAACCATCATTTATTAAGCTGGGTTTCATGTATACGGAAACGGGGAAATAATGTCAATCCGAAATGACATGGTGAATTTACCTAGTTATTTCCCTTGGCAACTTGGGGGGGGGGGGTGGTTGGTAGTACTTTTGGCCACCCCCAATTTCTGAATGTATATTAACACATATTTTAATGCTAGGATCTGCATTCACACCCTTTCATTTTTATTTCGGACAATTTCACTTTTATTGCCGATTGCTGTCATGTGCAACTGCAGCTATACTCATGTACGTGCACAATTTGTTGGCATTCGACTGTTCAACGAAGTTTCCTCGCGACAATCTTGCATATCATGCTTCTGGCGACAGATTTAAGCTACAGTTTGAAAGAAGTTCATATATCAACATATAGTTTCTGGCTCCGGTGTCCCGAAATTGAAAGAATAGGAACCCATGCTTTCAGGAACAGTGGTTTGCAAACAAAAAAGCTCCGCTGAAACTTTGGCCTTGGCACTTGATCTATGCAGAATGAGAGAGTCAGCGCGTTCATCAGCACACTCCCCTTCCACGACAACTCCCATTCAAGAGACCAGTAACCAGTTTGCCAACAGGTGGACAACCATAATTGGGTAAACAATGCGCACCAACCAGTGCTTTAGGCATAAAGGTTAATAAAACAGAATGCATTATTGCCTTATTCATTGAAGACATTACAGCTGGGGTGTAAAAATCGTGTATAAACTGCTGCGCACGAATCTGACATTTTGCACCCTGCAGTTTTGTTTATTGTGAATGCACACATTCGATGTTTTCTTTTATTTGAGGCCTGTCATGACATTCGGTGGGCTCGCTGCAGTGCCGTGTTACGGGTGTCTATGTCACTGTGTGTGCGCAAAAAAAACATGTCTCAGAAATGTCAAGCGTCGGTCTTTCGTCTTCGTAATGTTAAAAAGAAAATATGTAAAAATTGTGGCAAATTTTGCGGCGTCTTGTGATATTTGTTAAAGCAGTGTGTTATTTTCACGATGCATAACCGAGGGATCAAACTCAGCATTGTAAACGAGCATTTCCTTAACATTCCTTGACAGAGCAGTAAAAATTTAGCAGGCGAATGGCAAGGTAAAAGGAAAACCTTGTGTTGAAGAGCGACCACCGAGCATCACTGGATTGTTTGCCTTGTACTGCGAAAAGATACCAAATAACAGCGTCATGATTTATTGCGAGCGTTTTTGTTTGGCAAGAAGCACAGTTAGAATTACACCATTATGATGACATATAATTTAATATAGAATTTAACTGAAATGTGTGGCATTATGTCAGGTTAAACTCAACCTCAGAGAGTAGGCAATGGAGAAGGGCTACAGATGAATCATTCCTTTGCAAACACATATCAAGGAAAAGACTTTCTATAGGCTGGCGCACAACTAGATTTACAAATGGTGAGCCCGGTAACTCGCATCATTTCTACCATTTGCACCAAGTCAACCTATTGATTAAAATTTACCGCATTTCAGTACTTGCATCACGTAATAGCAAAGAATGGGAATGACCTTGTTGTATTTAATTTATACCTTTTGTACAGTGTCGATTGCTGGCAAATTCCCAATGACTGCTGTGTAGGTGTCACGCAACAATACCCGTATGTGTATAATTATACAACTAAGATGCTAAAATTATGTCTGGTCACAGTAAATACAATAAATTATGACCTTACAGGACTTTTAAAATCTTCGCCGTGCGTCGTGGGGCTAATGGACCCAGAAACAATTAAAAACGTTTGTAATGATCTTATTTCCAGGATTTGTTTTCTTGCAATTCCCCAATGATGTCATTGCCCATCTTCCCATCGTTTTAAAATTTTAAAATACCCACGTGCGTGCTCACCAACGCACATTATCAACCTATGGCTCACCATCAGAGCTATAATATTCGGCAGCAATGTTTTCTTCAAAGAGATTCAATACATGCCAATCTCTGTTCCTCTTTCGCACTGTGTTTTCATGTTTTGAAACAGAATATTTGTGGCATTTCGTGTTTGTCAAGTTGGCGTGGATTTCAACAGGGCTTGTTTTTATTTCTGTGCCTCTGTGATGGACATGTTCAAAAGTGAGTCTGTGTCTGTGTGTGTAAGCATAATTATATGAGTGTGACTGCGTTCGTAGGTGTGCGATGTGAGAACAAGAATGTGTCTGTATGTGTGGATGTAGAGCGTGTGTGCGGTGGCCAGCCTACATTTTTGGGACCCCAAA